>WNYA01000724.1:60447-121392 GCA_019512145.1 Engystomops pustulosus | reverse complement strand
TGTAAAATATCCTTTCCACATTAGTTGTGCACAAGGCAATGGAATTTCTGATACTTGTACTCCCACACTTGTGATTTACACTCTTTTAAATTGTATATATATTGTGTGGGTACTGTTTTGTCTGGTGTGCCCCATAAGACAATAAAATTAAAAATTTAACCTGCGTTGCTCTTTTATCTCGATCCATGAATTCCCACGTTTGTCGTTTATAAATACTCTATCAAGTTGACTCTCAGTAATCCTTTACTTACCTGCCTTATACCTGTTACTGACCTGCTTGGGCGCACCAAGCGCTCGACCGTGCGCGCGGCTACATAGGAAATGAAGGAGAAGTTTAAAAAGTAAAGAAAACACTCGTAGATAACCAAATTGACCTAACCTCCTACTGAAGGAAAAATCACAAACTGCAATAAACAATTATCAATATACAAAAGTCAGAGAGATGGTGCTGGGAAAAAAAGGAGGAGAAAGTCCAAAAACACCACAGTCTGAATATCAAGCAAAAGTTTTTTCGCCGCATCAACGTCTTTCCAACTGGATTGTTAAATGTCCTTACAAAAAATATTCAAATACCTCTTTCCTTATGTTACACACCATACAGGTGGGGGTAAGTATTCCTTAGTTGTTTGTCCATTCGTCTTCCCAGGACTATGTTCTTCTATCCCTCGATCGTGAATGGAGCTCTCAAGCACTGACCAATTCCGTGTCTGCAGGTGCACGGGTCCGGTCTTCCGACTGGAACTTCTTGCCTTCTTGCTTTTCGTTCTGTTGCACTCTTTGGTAGTGTTTACTCCGCTCCCATAGAAGATAAGAAGACGCAATGGTGCAGCAAGTTTTTAAAATGTGATAAAAGTTTAATCGATATACTCACACAACATATAATTAAAAAAGGCCTTGAATACAAAAATGTTGCATGTTCGGTACAGCTTGCCCGACTCCGAGTTTCGCCTTTTCGGCTTTTTCCGGGGCTTACCGACGTGCATAAGCTGTAAGCTATATATAGTGATCATTAACGAGATTAGCTGTTAACTGTTTGTTAACTAACTAATTTTTTTTCTTTACCTTTAATACTCAAATATGTGGAATAACAATATTAGGTTAGGTAAATTTACCATATAACATATATGTAAAAAGTGCTTTTACATAGTGCTTTTACAATAAGTGCTTTTACATAGTGCTTTTATATAGTGCTGTTCCAACAGCTCTAGGAGCTATTAATACATAAAGTTAGATAATAATGGTTAGAATGGAATCATGTTTAGTCCACCTAATCAAAGAAAACATTTGATTTCAAAATCGGCATTGAATCCTAAAGGAATCAGAGTTTTTAACTGAAAAATCCAGAAGGATTCCCTCTGACTCATTTTTTTCTCTAAATCTTCACCTCTCCAATGTGGGGCTACTTCTTCTAAACTAAAAAAGATAGTACCCTTAGGACTTTTCTTATGACATTTTTCATAGTGGGCAGACAGTGCATGATCCATTTTGCCCTTTTTAATATTTCTGAAGTGCTCACCAATTCTAACTTTTAATTTTCTTATGGTGCGCCCAATATATTTAAGGCCACAAGGGCAAATGATCATATAAATGACTCTTGTCGAGTCACAAGTGGCAAAGTGTTTTAAATCATGCGTTTGTGAATTGTCAGAAGAAGAGAAATTGTGAATCCCTCCCACAGATGACTCTCCCGTGCCTCTACACACCTTACATCATGTGCATCTAAAAAAAACCTCTATGTGCTGAATCTTCCTGGTGTTTATTTACATTTATGCTACTCTGCACTATCTGATCCTTAATACTTTTAGATTTTCGGTGAATTATTTTTGGTTCCATTAGGAGGTGTCCTATAACTGGGTCGTGTTTTAAAATGTGCCAGTTCTGTTTAATAATTTTCTTAATAATATGTGCATCCCTAGTAAAGTTTGTAATGAATGGGATAGTAATCCCGTTTCCTTCTTTTACATTTTTCCTATCATTTGTAGCTACTGGTGTCCTCTCTTCTTCTATTTCTCTTTCGTCTCTATCAAGATCTTCCACCTTATAATCCCTTTCTAGGAACCTTTCCCTTAATATTCCGGCTTGTGTATTGTAGTCTTCCCTCCTAGTACAATTTCTCTTTATTCTTTTTAATTGTCCTTTTGGGATATTTCTCAACCAGGGTGTATAATGACAACTGTTTTACTGAATAAAACTATTGCAATCAGTTTCTTTGAAAAATGTTTTAGTGTATATTTAGTGAATTGCCCTTGATCAATTCTAAATCTAAAAAATGTATATTCGTAAAACTATAATTTCAGGTAAAAGATAAGTTGAAATCATTCATAGGGAACATAAGGAAAGAGGTATTTGAATATTTTTTGTAGGGACATTTAACAATCCAGTTGGAAAGACGTTCATGCGGCGAAAAAACTTTTGCTTCATATAAAGTTTAAAAAGTGTTTTAAACCTCGATACAGTGGTTTAAAACACTAACAAAAATAAGCTCCGACACCAGCTCACCCTGAGCTGGTGCTCGGTATTTCCTTCTTACACCTACCACTTAAAGTGGTAGGTTTCCTTTAAATACTGATGGTCCAAACGACGTCCCGGTGGTCACCGGATGTGTTGTCTAACCTCAGCTCTACAACTATAGGAAGAAGAAGGTGAATTCTGGTTGACCTGAGTGGGGAAGGGACACATGCAGGATATCGATCAAACAATCTTAGCGGCACAGTGAATTATCGTTGGACAATGCACTTTAGGTGAACTCAGTCGGACGGGTTAGTATATCTCCCCCAATATCTTTATAAAAGTTGGATAATTCCTATTAATTCAAAACATAAAATTTCTAGCATATATATTTATACAAGACATCATATTATGGGACACATGGCTGGAATGTCAAAAAATGTACTGAAACCCCTAAAAGAGTTTTCCCTTCTAGGTTAGTTATGTCCTTAATATGTTCTAAAAAATCTCACTTTGAAGGCTCTGCGATTTTTTTTTTCCACTCTTTATTTTTATTTTATGGAAGAATATTTAAACATAAAAAAACATATAGTAATCAGTATGGGTATCTGCCATAGCAGAATACAAAAGAAAAAAACAATCGTCACTAGTAGCATGACATACATACAGGAAAAAATATGACAACATCAATAGCAGCTCAATCATATATGAAAATATCAGGAAACCAATCTAGCACTATAGGTGTCCCATTGAGTCCAGGTCTTCTCAAACTCATCACTAGTTTGGCGAAGCATTGCGGTAATATATTCCATGGATCTAAGATCCCTGAGACCAGCGTATAATGCCAACAAGGATGGAGGAACTGAACGTCTCCAGTTCAAAGCTATCAAACACTTCGCCGCTGTTAAAATATGCAGAAACAACCTGGCACCCGGACCTCTGAGAGAACTAGGATATAGGTTAAGCATGTATACCTCAGGGTCCAGTGGGACTTGTACTGCGAGAACCCCCTCAACAAGGGATCTAACCTCCAGCCAAAAGTGGAGCAGGGCCGGACAACTCCAAAAAATGTGGAACAGTGAAGCGTCGGGGCCACCACATCTCCAGCATATATTAGGAACCGAAGGGTAAAATTTGTGTAAAAGTTCAGGCGTCCGGTACCAGTTTAATAGAATTTTAAGCTGATTTTCTTTATACAAAGTGCAAATGGATGATTTATGCGCTCTTGCCCACACCATCTGCCATTGTTCCGGAGTGAGACTCTTACCTAACCATGATTCCACCTACTCATGTACAGGTGAGATATAGTCGATCGTGTATTAAGAATAGAATATAAGCTGGAGATTAGACCCTTAGAGGAAGGACCCTGCGAGCAAAGCACTTCAAACGGCGTAGGTTTGGGGGGGGTTTCAGTCCTTAGTGTAGAGGATATAAAATGTTTAATTTGATGGTAAGTAAACTCAGCTCCTACTAAGCAGGGATGCCTTTCTACTAGCTCCTGTAGCGGAAGTAACCTACGTGTCAACGGGTCTGGAAGGGCCCGAATTTGAAATGTGCCCGCCTGTACCCATGGCCTGTAGCTGCTGGTGAGACTATCCGAAAGGTGTGGTGTAAAAAGTATTGGGGTGAGCAATGACTGCATAGGGGCCAACTGAAAACGCACCCTACATTTGTACCAAATGTCCCGGGTAAACTGCATAGGGCCTAGCAACGCCGTTACCGGGCCTATGGGCGGAGGGCCCCATATCAAAGATGCTGGGTGCTGCGGGGCCAGCCATAGCTTCTCAATTTTGGTCCATCTGTTGTATGCGTTCATTGTAGACCAAGAAGTAATATGACGTAAATGCGTTGCTAAATAGTACAGCTTAAAATCAGATAGGGCTAGACCCCCACTGGTAGTCCCCGCTGTCAGCACCGATTTAGAGAAATTTCAGACACATTGACTACAGCTTACCCAGTACTGCCATCGGGACTTGTACCGGAAGAGTCTCAAAGAGATACAATAATTTGGGTAAAATAGACATCTTAATAGCTGCTATTCGTCCCAGCAGCGATATGTGTAGGGGCTGCCATTTATCTAAGAGGTCTTGAATGTCCTTAATCATCGGTGGGAAATTTGCCGTATACAAGGACTTGTAGGTTTGAGTTATCCGGACTCCTATGTATTTTAATGAATCCGTCTGCCATGTATACCTAAAGGAGCTCCTTAGGGCCGTCAGCTCGTTCGGGGAGATATTAAAGGGGTTGTCCGATTAAATATATTAAATAAAATATATGTGGCCGGGAGCAGGCTGCCTAAAATAATAAAGATGTACTTACCTCCGGTGCCCTCCGGTATCCAGCGCTGCTTTCGCTCCGGTCCGGGCGCCATGTAAACAAACATGGCCGCCGGAGCAGCGCTGGACTCAGCTTCCGGCCGGCCGTGGCCGGGTACGCCTATCCGTCCCTATACACAGCATTGTGTATGGGGGCCGGAAGGTTGTCGGGTCCGGCCGGAAGCTGAATGCAGCGCTGCTCCGGCGGCCATGTTTGTTTACATGGCGCCCGGACCGGAGCGACAGCAGCGCTGGATACGGGAGGACACCGGGAGGTAAGTACAGCTTTATTGTTTTAGTCAGCCCGCTCCCGGCCACATATAGTTTTTTTTGAAAACTCGGACAACCCCTTTAATGGGGAGGGCCTCGGTCTTATGGCCGTTGATTTTATATCCAGAAAATTTGCTATATATATCAATTAATTTGTGAAGGTACGGGGACTGACCATGGGGTTTGTGAGTGTGACCAGGACATCATCAGCAAAAAGTGAGATCTTAAATTGTTTGTCCCTTACTTGTATTCCTGTCACATCTACCGATGATCGTACATACGCCGCCAGTGGTTCGATACTCAGTGCATATAGGAGGGGGGAGAGTGGACACCCCTGCCTGGTCCCGTTCCGAATAGCAAAAAACGTGGAGTTGGCGTGGGGGAGCCGAATTGCAGCACTGGGAGTAGAGTAAAGCCCACATAAAGCCTGCAGAAATGGGCCACACATGCCAAAGCGGCTCAGAGTTGCCATCATAAATCCCCAGTCTAGGCGATCAAACGCCTTTTCTGCGTCCAAACTTAGGAGTAAAGCACTCCCATCTGTCCTCCTAACCACCTCCCGTAAGTCGGCAAGCCGCCGGGTGTTATCCCTCGCCTGCCTGTAACGCACAAATCCTACCTGATCTTTATGAATTATCTGCGGCAACCCGTCTCCCAATCTATTGGCCAATATTTTGGTTCAAATCTGAGTTTAATAAAGATAGGGGGCTATAACTAGTGCAATCTAGGGGAACCTTTCCAGGTTTTGGGATTACAGTTATAAAGGACCGCAGCATAGCCTCAGGGATTGGAGTACCAGTCATAAAGGCATTAAAGAGTTTTACCATATAGGGGATCAATATATCCTCATATGTTTTAAAGTACATGTACGGCAAACTGGGGATTTCCTATTTGGGAGTTCTTTTATAACCTCGCGTATCTCCTCCTATACTGGTTCAGAGCGTCTATCGCGGAGGAAGACAATTTAGGGAGACTACATTCGCTGAGATATTGTTCTACAGTCATCCCTTGGATCCGCGGAGTTTGAGGGGAGCGTGCAGAAAGGTTGTAGAGGTCACGATAGTATGTTTCAAAAATTTGTGCTATTTCATCTGGGTTATAATGGGTCGTCCCCACATTATCCCTGAGGCTATGTGGGTTATTCGCCGTTGTCCTATCTTGGAGTTGACGGGCTAACAATGTGTGTGTTCTATTACCATACTCGTAAAAACGTTGACGAGAGTAACGCAATAATTTTTTCCACCCCTGCCAGGTGTATTTCCCTCAGTTGGGCCCGAGTGGCTAATACCTTTTGTAGAATCATAAGCAATGGGCGAGCAACCAGTTCACTTTCAAGATCTTTAAGGTCCCGCACACATTGTTGACGCGCCGCTTTAACCACTTTTTTTTTATAGGCGGCCTGGGATATGGCATAACCATGGTACACTACTTTATGTGCTTCCCATAGTACGGGTAGTGAGGGGGCCGACGGGGAGTTATCCGAAAAATATTGAAGTAGCGAGGTGCGCAGTGCCTCTTTTGTAACATTGTGGGTTAGGAGAGTTTCATTAAGTCTCCAGTGGAGGGGACGAGGGGGAGGGTTTATAAACGACAGCTCAACCATGACCGGGGCATGATCTGACCAGGAAATTAGACCTATGTCAGCAGATTTTAAAGTGCGAAGCACTGAGATATCCCCAAAGAAGTAGTCTATACGCGTATGTGCCTTGTGAGGAAGGGAATAGAAAGAGTATCCCCGAGCCGTGGGATTGTCCACTCGCCATAGGTCAAAGAGGTCATGTTTACGTATTAGTTTTCTGAAACCCATTGAAAGTTTAGATTGCTGTTGTGACGGGGAAGTGCCATGGATTGACATGCGATCCCGCGTTTCAGAGAATGCTACATTAAAATCTCCCCCTAACAATAAAGGCGTTGGTCTATGTTTAACAAATCGGGTCAAGACCCTCGACAGGAACCCTAGTTGCCCGGAGTTTGGAGATTAAACATTGCATAGAACAAGCTGGTGGCCTCCAAGAGTACCCCTCAGGATACGAAACCTTCCCTCCAGATCCGAATAAGAATCCAGTACCTGGGAAGGGCAGGAGCAGGCTATTAATATCGCTACTCCCGCCTTCTTTGTAGCTGCAGTAGCCAAAAAACTTTGGGGATACCCCCTTCTGGCAAATCTAAATGATCCAGACACCGTAAAGTGCGTTTCTTGAAGAAATGCTATATCTGGCTTAAGACGTTTTAGCTCCTGCAGCAACAACTGACGCTTAGAGTTGGAGTTCAATCTCTTAACATTTAAGGTTAGAAGTCTTACCATTTCTCATTGGGGGTCATTTACTAAGGGCCCGAATCGCGTTTTCCCGACGTGTTACCCGAATATCTCCGATTTGCGCCGATTGTACCTGAATTGCCCCGGGATTGTGTCGCACGCGATCGGATTGTGGCGCATCGGCGCCGGCATGCCCGCGACGGAAATCGGGGGGCGTGGCCGAACGAAAACCCGACGTATTCGGAAAAACCGTCGCATTTAAAAACCGAAAAAGTGTCGCTTGGGGACCGCTTACCTTCACCTGGTCCGAGGTGGTGCATTCCGGCGCGTGGAGATGATTTTCAGCGCAGCAGCGCCACCTGGTGGACGGCGGAGGAACTACCTTCATGAATCCCGGCCGGACCCGAATCCAGAGCAGAGAACGCGCCGCTGGATCGCGAATGGACCGGGTAAGTAAATTTGCCCCATTGTGTACGAACTAGACAGGTGCGTTCCTTAGCAATAAATGAGAGTATGATGCAGAGGGTGCCAGGTTGTTTCCTACATTCAGATGACATCATATAAGTATTGTTCACAGCCATAGTGACATCAACAAAATAAACATTTAACAATAGTAGTAACATAAAAACTCTAAACCTACAGAAAACATGGTTGAATACTCGCCTCAGGGTCCATGCGGGGTGAAAGACTCCCCGCATCGAATCTAAGGGATGGGTGATACCCCAGGCTGTGTCCAGGCCCTGAATCCGGAACCAACACAACATGAGGTAAACAAACCCAAGTGTGGGTAGCGTGTCGGACATCCGACCTCCGACTCGCTATAGATAGAACAATCCAAGGCCGTCCAAGCTTAAACTTATGAAAGGATATTGGAGACATCAGATAACTAGTTTCTCATGTAGAGGCAATCACCCCCACCGGGATCTAAGTAGGCTCCACAGCATGTCATCTTTAACGTCTTGGTCCCTTCGACGCCAAGCCCAGGCGGGCAGAAGAGGGAGAGGTACTAGGTGGCTCTGAAGACTTTCGTCGTTGTTTCTTAGACGTGTTGCGCTGCCAGGACGGAGAAAGAGGCGGATCTGTTGAAGGTAACTTCTATTCTGGAATATCCGGAATCTGCAAATCTAAGGAGACTCAAAAATCATGCAGATCCGCTGGGGAGGGTAGTATCACGGTTCTGCCCTCCTTGGGGGGCGTCAAACTGAAAGGGAATCCCCATCTATATGGAATGTCAGCTTTACGAAGTGCCTCCAGTAGGGGTCGCAGGATTCTCCGGCGCTGCAAGGTGACCAAAGAAAGATCCTGAAAAAGCTCAATTTGGGCACCCTGAAAATCAATATGAGGCCTGTTACGAGCTTTGGCCATAATCTCTTCCTTTAAACAAAAATCAGTAATACAACAGATAATATCCCTGGGGCGTCCTGTAACCGGTTTCGGTCTAAGGGCCCGGTGTGCTCTATCCATGAGAATAACAAATTGAGGACCGCCGGGACATTCTCCACATTCTGGGCCTCCGGAATTCCCCTGATCCTTATGTTGTTCCTCCGACCTCAGTTATCAAGGTCCTCTACATGCGCTTGTAGTTCCTGAAGCTTCTCAGATTGCTCTAGAAAGTGGGAGTGGAGGGCATTGATTACTTTCCTGGAGGCTGCATTATCATCCTCTAGTTGATCCACCCTATGAGCCACTGCAGTTAGATCCTGGCGCATTTCCGCTATGGCCGACCTGCATGTATCTTTAACTTCCAGTATCAGCGCCTGGAAATCCACCCAGCCCCTTATCTGGAGTAGACTGTGAATGGTAATATTGCAGCTCCTGGGGCGGAGCCTGACTGAGCTACATGGCGGACGCATAGGAGTGAGCTCCCGCAATACAACTCTAATAGAACCTGAATAGCGACCCAGAACAGATCAGAAATGGGGAAACCTCTTAAAGAAAGATCACAGGAAAGACCTGAGACTCCCAGAGGAAGAAAAGGACAAAGGGACTTGGAGAAATTCCTCCGCAAAAAACTCACCACGCCGCCCGCGAAACTGCGTAAAATGCCCGCCGCACTCACAGCAGACTAGGAGCCGCAAGAGGACTCGGAGGCAGAGAGTAACGCTGAAGATGTGACAGAGCCAGAGTTAGCTCCACTATCCAGCAGAACAATGAAAAAGATGCTTACACAAGCGCTTACACCAGTCATGGAGGAACTAGGAGCCATCCATAAAGAGGTGCGTGCTATAGGCCAAAGAGTTGAAGCATTAGAGGACTCACAGATAAACATCATAGAACATAGTGAGGCTTTAGCACACAGCTTCAAACAACAGTCGGAGGCTCTTAACACTGCTCTCCTCCTCATAGAGGACCAGGAAAACCGCAGCAGGCGGAAAAACATTAGGCTGAGAGGCTTACCTGAGTCCATCTTACATGACCAGCTTCCCGCCACTGCACAAAGACTCTTTGCAGATCTATTAGATAAAGAGAGAGGAAGCGCCATTACAATCGAGCGGATACACCGCTCGCTGCGCCCACCACCAAAAGGATCAGACCCACCGAGGGATGTTATATGCGGACTACTGAGCTACAAAGATACCGCAGACATTTTAAAGGTAGCGAGAACAAGGAAGGACATTTCCATAGAAGACCAGCAAGTCACCATTTTCCAGGATATAGCTCCTTCGACACTTTTCAAGCGCGGGCTACTAAAACCGCTTACCGACCACCTGAGGCAAAATGACATAATGTTTAAATGGCTGTTTCCTTTTGGCCTAACCTTCCAATCTGCAGGTCGAAGATGCACAATCAAAATTCCGGGTGACCTCCACAAGGCCTGGGAAATCCTGGGTATTGAACCCCTGAATATCTCGTTGTGGCTACCAGTCACTGACCAGCACACAGATCTTCCTCCTCTGCCTCGCATGGAGAAGTGGTCACCGGCAGGAAAAGGGAAGTCACCAAAAACAAAGAAAAAGCAAGTATAGAGTGACTTGTCTCTTTTTTGCAGGATATATTCTGCGGGGAATAGCAAGGAACTTTCCCCATAACAGATTGTTAAAGAGGACTAGACATCCTTCAACTGTGATCAAGCTAGCTTAATCTTGAAGGTGGATATGCTAGACCCACAAAAGTAGGCTTAAGATCTGGGCCTCCACTTATGTTACATCATTTTGATTATTGGTTAATGGAGTTGTATACACCAATCAGGATCATGTGCAAGACCCCCCCCCCCCCAGGACCTCTGCTACCACGCTTTGTTTAGAATGTGTGATTGTAGTACCCTGGTTCCCCCCCTCAAATGAAGAGGCTCATACCTCTCATTTTAAGAGTACTTACTTTAAGTTAAAGGCACAGAATGTTACTGTGGCCACACACTTTGTTTGTTTGGAATGTTATACTCTGGTTGGCTTTAGTGTCAATAAGATAGAGGAGAGTGCGCGTAGCCTTGATCTTGATAATAGGTAAATGGCTGAAATAAAAGTAACCTCTTTTAATGTAAGAGGGTTAAATACACCTCAAAAGAGGTCACAAGTTTTTACATTACTCAAAAAAGAGAAAGCAGATATCTGTATGTTGCAAGAAACTCATTTTAAACATGGTAAAATACCTAAACTCCCAAATAAGCTTTACCCACACATGTATCACAGCACTTATTCAAGGGCAGCCAGAGGGGTGAGCATATTAATATCCAAGCAAGTCCCCTTTACACATACATTGACCTGGAGTGATCCAGAAGGTAGGTTTTTACTGATTAAGGGAAAAATAACAAATTACATACCTAGGCATTCAAATTACAAAGTCACCTAAGGAATTGTTTCAGGCTAACTTTATGAAACTTTTAACCCAGATCCGGAAACAACTTCAATCACTCGACATACCGTTTGTGTCTTGGATAGGCAGGAAAAACCTTTTAAAATCATTTATTATGCCTACCCTACTATACACATTATAGATGGTCCCTATAGATATTCCCTCCACCTACTTCAAATCCTTACGATCTCTCTTTATTAACTTTCTCTGGAAGAGTAAAAAACCAAGGATAAAATATGATAGACTAGTCAAAAAGAAAAACTTAGGGGGTTTCGGGCTCCCTGATCCTCTAGCATATCATAGAGCAATACATCTGAACAGATGGGTGCAATTATTTAACCCCGTTCATGCAACGCTAGGCACAGAACTGGAAATTGCCTCAGCGAATAATGAAACAATAGCACAACTATGGAATATCAAAACCCCAAATCAAAACTCAAATCTAGTAACTAGGGGAACGATAAAACTTTCTTTAAAATGGAAATAACAGAATTCTTAGAAAACCATAGGCATTCCAGCACGCCTATCACATTTATACATGAAGCAGAAATTAAGCTAGCTAAGAAAGAGCTTCACAAACAACATAAACTATTGAAAGACCCCTCATGGCTTGAAAAGTGGATTTTAAGGCCGACTATACAACCTAAGATGATATCAATTTTTTTATGACATTCTGGTCTCCAGAGACAAGGAGATAAAGCCTTCATATATAGGACAGTGGGAAAAAGATCTAGGGATGACAATAACAGATAAGCAAATTAGACTAATTCACAATAACTCACACGGGTTCTCCAGATGTGTCAAAACCCAAGAAAACTCGTACAAAATCATGACTAGATGGTATAACACACCAGTAGTTCTAAAAGAGAAGGGACTAGTACATACAGATGAATGCTGGAGATGTGGTTCCCCCAAAGCACCATTACTGCATATTTACTGGTCATGCACTGCACTAAAACCCTACTGGGCTGAAGTAGAGAAAACAATAAACAAAATATCTAATATCAGGATCAAACTATCAGCAGACTCGGTCTTACTTTGGCTGCCTAACTCCTCATGGAGGCCGAAAAAACACGACTTAACAACATTGTTAGTGCAAGCAGCCAAACTAACAATACCCACAAGATGGTTACAACCTGATCCACCAAAACCATCGGAATGGATAGATAGGGTTGATAACATATACCGCATGGAAGAGTTAGCTCATTGGGAGACTAGATCGCACAACAAGTTCTCTAAGATATGGAAACCATGGTCAAAATTTAGAGATAAGCCATAAGTTCGTGCACAAAAAGAAATAAGACTTCACCGCAGTAGACAAGAACATATAGACCCCTTAACAAATAAATATAGTGGTACTTCTACCTGATCACCTACGTGTAAACCTGACCTCCTCTAGTGAAGACAAAGGAAATTGAAAAGGCACTACCAACCAGAACCAGAGTTTTTTATTGTTCATAGTATAGACTATATCAAGTTGTTACGTTATTATTGTAATACAAGATCACCTCCCCTCAATCCACTTTCCCTTCCCCTTTCCCCCTGCCAAACCCTTCTAAACACTTAGACATATATAAGCCTTGGCTTTACATATATCAGGAGACTGATATACAGAAGCCCCTATGTAACCCCCACCACCCCCCCTCTCCTCCCAACCTTGCCCCCCCCCCCCAACTTTACCCCCCCCCCCCCACTAATAAATACGTACCTAAGGTTGTAAATGACAAAGTACAACTCCTGTGTCCGGGAAAAGTGAAACTCAATTAAGATTTCATTTATTTGCGTTGTACCTGTAGAAAGATTTTCTTGTTCTTGTGTATGTGTTTACTGAAGAAAATAATAAATAAAAGATTAAAAAAAAAAATAAAAAATATTGCAGCTCCTGGGAGGGGGATGATACAGAGGTGATTACTGTAGCCTGATGGCTGGGGCTAGGCTGCAGGCCTACAGGCCCTGGTGGAATGGCCAGATCAATCAGGAGAGGTTGCTGGCCTTTGTGACTCCCTTCATGTGAGGGAGAGGAGCCTTGAGTAGGGAGATGTACCTTCCCGGGACTATGTCCCTGCTACTCCCCTCTGGCTGTCGCTGCTGCGCTCCTTGTCTCCCCCTGATCCTCCGGACGCTGCTGAACTGCTGCCAGCAGTGGGGACAGGCTCTGCAGTGTGGAGGGCGCCAGAGACTCAGCGCTCGGCGCCATCTTGGGTCCGGCACGTGTCTCCCGGACAACATATTCATCCAGAGTCCGGGAGGCAGAGGCACCGGACCGGTCTGGAGAGGTGCCGAAGGTTCGGGCACGGCGGCAGTTCCCCATTACGGGCCGGTAGGTGCTGAATTTGACGCTCCGCGTCGCTTAAAACAGCCCGGGTGGACGGAGCTGGGCTCTCACGCGTCTGGTGCAGTCAGCATCCGGACACGCCCCCAGGCTCTGCGATTTTGACCAACTAATGATACATTGCAGCTATTAAATAAAATTATGTAAATAATGCAAGTTGTGTTGCAATTCATTTCATATTACCTTACTCAAACACTAGCCATGAATTTTTTAGTATTTGTTACAAAGTACAAGTTTTGGATCTGGTGGCGTGACATGTGAAAAAAAAATACACTTCCTAACCAAGTATGGGATTGGTTATTACTCTGAAACATGGAAGGTGAAATCCTATTGCCTAGGATGCAATTTCTACGTGACACAACTCTACAACCGTTTTTAAATATCTTTTCCATGGTTGGATCATCTGTCAATAATGGAATATGCCTTTGAACAATGTTCCTAATGTTGTTAAAATGGGAACTATATTGCACTGTATTGTCTTTTCCATCAACAATTTTTAGTGCTCTGTCCAACATTAATTTTTTGTAACCTCCTACTTTGAGTCTTGTACAAATGTTGTCAGCCTCAGCCAGATACCCAGAGTGAGTACTACAGTTGCGTTTTGCTCATGTAAGCTCTCCTAAAGGAATGGGTTTTATAGTGTGCTCGGGTATTGGCTGTTTGAATGTATCCGCTGTATTTTTCCTAAATATCTTGGTTATAAATCCAAAAATTTAAGACACTCACTCTGTATGACATGTGTGAATTTAAGATTAAATTGATAGTCGTTGATATATGTCGTAAATAAAGAGTGGTAGACACACAGCCCCTCCAGATAAAGAAGAGGTCCTCTTTGTATTTTGTACCACTCAATGCAAAAATGGATTGTCATTGGAATATAAGGTGAATTCTTCCCACCACAATATTACCAGATTTGCTAAGGATGGGAAAAATTTGGCAACCATTCTGACCCCACAAATCTGTAAATAAAATTGTCTGTCAAACAAAAAATAATTATGTTCCAGCGGTGGTCTACGCAGTTCTCGTGCACGACTCTGTTACCCTAGGGCATGCCGGCTGTGTGAGATTTAAAGGGCTAGCCCACTGATAATTGGCGCTGGCCAGCCGCCCGCCCTGATAAATTCCAGCCCCTACCTGTGTCCTCTGCCGGATGTTTGTGCTTCTAAGCCTGAGAGAAAGCTGTGTTCCTTGCCCTTTGCGATTATATTTCCTGTAGTGACTTCATTTTCGTTCCTGACTCTGCTCCTTTGCTGCCTGTCCTGACCTACCGCTACAACCTGGCTCTGATCTTTTGCTGCCTGTCTTGACTTCCGGCTTGTTCCCGATCATGCTTTTGCCTTACGACTCTGTACTACGCTTTGGCCGCCACGCGTACCACTTAGATTCCGCTGCCAGGTGTCAGCTTACATCATTATCCGGGGTGGTCCAATGGGTCCACTACCCCTGGTTCCTGACAGTAAGATCCGATGTTGGACCCGCCAAGTTTTCGCTACCTGAACTGGCTGACCTTACCATCATTATTGGCTAGCATTCCCAGCAGATTGCTGTGCAAGGCCAGCAACTTGGACAACTCACCGCCACCCTGCAGAAATTGTTGGCTACCCAGCAGCAGTGTCAAGTACCTGTGGAACCTACCGCTGTAATGGCTCAAGTCTGCCTCAAGTCTTCTCCAAGCTCAAGTCTGCCTTTGCCTCTTCTCCTGTACTCACCTGGCCCGATACTGAGAAACCATTCCCCCATGAAGTTGGCGTCTTCTCGGTTGGTGCTGGAACCAGTCTTGCTCAGAAAGGGCCCAATGTTCGAACCCTCACATGCAGCTTCTTCTCCAAGACCTTCTCGGCCACAGAAAGGAATTACCATGATCAGGAGCTCCTGGCCATAAATCTTGCCTTAGAAGAGTGGCGTTATCTTCTGGAGAGACCTTGCCATCCAGTCAGTATCTATACGGATCACAAGAACCTCCTGCACCTCCAGACCACTCAGAGTCTCAACCCATGACAGTTTCATTGGTCCCTCTTCTTTTCCTGCTTCAATTTCCCAATACATTTTCATCCGGCAAAGAAGAATGTTAAAGCCGATGCCCTCGCTCGTGCCTCCGACATCATTGGGGAAGATCCTGCTCCTCGGCATATCATTCAACATAAATGACTGGTTCTCGCTGCTCCTGTGGATCTGCGTCAGCTTCCTCCAAGACCTATGTCCGACCTGCTCTAAGCAAGAGGATATTGACTGGAGGACATTGCTCTCGAGTGGCTGGGCACCCTGGGGTGCAACTCTCTGCCCTCATTTTCTGTTTTTACTAGTGGCCAGATCTGGTCAAGGATGTACCGGATTTAGTTGGCTCAAGCTAGAGATGGGCGAATTTGTTAAAATTCGGTTAGTCCAATTTGGCGAATTTTTCGGAAAAAAATTTGATTCAGTCCGAATCGAATCATGACTTATCACGTTAAAAAACAGGTATTTCCTGGATGCGGAGAGCCTGTAGGGTGTTGTAGAACGTTGTGCCATACTTAAATATGCATAGGGAGCATGGTGTGGTCTTCAAACAATGCTGTGTTTTTGTATGACTTGCATAGGACAGCCACTGCCCTTCGCTTTACTCTTTACTTCCATGTGCACTTACAGAGGCCAACTTCAACAAATAAGCAAAGCAGGAAAGCAGCCTGACAAGGTAACGTCTGTGCCAGCTCGAAAGGACCAAGCTGAGGGCCAACATCCCACTATAACATCAAAGAGTGCACACTTTTTACACTGACATCAGATGATTCCATAGATTACGACAGAACCTGTTCTGTTTAACACGGATACATGTAGAAACCCCCCTAAAGAGTAGAGAGGGTGTTGGCAGTAATTTCGCATTGACATCACTGATCATTTTGCCCTTCTTTTCACGTGTCAGTGTCCTCTTTCAATCGGTCCATAATCCATCATTATTGGTAAAGCCAAAAACAAACAGGAGTTGATCCAGAATATGATCCAGACATGAGCAGCAAATGGGATACTTGCATGTCCGGCAATATGGCAGGAGCACATGGAGGGGGGACACTGGTAAAGCCGGAGACAGGAACAGGGAGGCGTCTGGGAACGCTGGAGACACACAGGAACACAGAAGCGTCTGGGAACCCTGGAGACACACAGGAACACTGAGACAACTGGGAATGCTGGAGAAAGACAGGAACACAGAGGCATCTAGTAATGCTGGAGACTAGAGATGGGCAAATTCCAAATCGAATAATGATGAATGACATTAAAAAACAGGTATTTCCCGGCTGCAGAGAGCCGGTACGGTATTGTAGAACGTTGTGCCATGCTTAAATATGCATAGGGAGCATGGTTTGGTCTTCAAACAATGCTGTGTTTTAGTATTGCACACACATGACAGCCGCCACTCTTAGAATCGCTTCACTCTTCACTTCCATGTGCCATGTTCCCACTATATGATGCCATATAGGGCCATGATCCCACTATAACATCAAAAAGTGCACTCTTTTTACACTGACATCAGATGATTCCATAGATTACTGCAGAACCTGTTCTGTTAAATGCGGATACATGTAGAAACTCCTCTAAAGAGTGGAGAGGGCGTTAGCAGTAACTTTGCATTGAAGTCACTGATCATTTTGCCCTTCTTTTCAACCGTCAGTGTCCTCTTTCAATCGGCCAATAATTCATCATTATTGCTAAAGCCAAAAACAAACAGGAGTTGATCCAGAATATGATCCAGAGATGAGCAGCAAATGGGATACTTGCATGTCCTGTGCGTCCTGTATCCACTCCTGCTTTTGGCAATCAATCATGAAACTTTTCATCCTTCTGGCAGATGAAATGAAGGGGAAAACCAAACACTGGCAACGTCATAGAGTGATGGAGGGTGAAAACAGCATTATGTAAATCACAGGGTGTTCCAGGGAGTCATTGGTCAGTTGGCAGCAGCATGAGTGGGCTGCAAAGTGGCACAATGACAAATTATGGAGGTGGCGAAAACATGGTAGGCCACAAAGTGGCACAATGATAAGAGTGTGGAGGTGACGGCAGCAGCAGCAGCAGCAGCAGCAGCAGCGGCAACAGGAGGGCACAAAGTGGCACAATGACAGAGTCTGGAGGTGGCGGCAGCAGGAGCCCATATAGCCAACAGCAGAGGAGGCCACATTGTGGCACAATGACAAAGTTTGAAATGAATTAGAAGTTGAAATTTTCCAGTTTAATTGGTAGATTAGAGATGCCACTTGCATAATATATTACAGGTTTCCTGAAAATATCAGGCCTTTGACAAAAAAGAACTCCAAAGGTGGCACCAGCAGCAGCAGCATGAGGTCAGAGGTGTGGAAGTGGCGGCAACATGTTAGGCCACAGAGTGGCACAATGATATAGTGTAGAGGTGTCATCAGTAGTAGCAGGAGCCTGCAGGGTGGCACAATGACAGAGTCTGGAGGTGGAGGCAGCAGGACCCTATATAGCCAACAGCAGAGGAGGCCACATTGTGGCACAATGACGAAGTTTGAAATGAATTAGAAGTTGAAATTTTCCATTTTAATTTGTAGATTAGGGACGCCACATCCATAATACATTACAGTTTTCCTGAAAATATCAGGCCTTTGACAAAAAAGAACTCCAAAGGTGCACCAAGCAGCAGCAAGCAGGGTGCAAGAGGTGTGATGCAACAACATGGTAGGCCCACAGAGTGGCACTGTATATGTAGGGTTGCATCAGTAGCAGCAGGAGCCCGCAGGGTGGCACAATGACAGAGTCTGGAGGCGGCAGCAGACCCTATATAGCCACAGCAGAGGAGGCCACATTGTGGCACAATGACGAAGTTTGAAATGAATTAGAAGTTGAAATTTTCCATTTTAATTTGTAGATTAGAGACGCCACATCCATAATACATTACAGTTTTCCTGAAAATATCAGGCCTTTGACAAAAAAGAACTCCAAAGGTGGCACCAACAGCAGAAGCATGAGGTCAGAGGTGTGGAGGTGGCGGCAACATTGTGGCGGCTCCACTCTGTGGAGTGGCACAATGATATAGTGTAGAGGTGGCATCAGTAGCTGCAGGAGCCCACAGGGTGGCACAACGACAGAGTCTGGAGGTGGCAGCAGGACCCTATTTAGCCAATGGCAGAGGAGGCCACATTGTGGCACAATGACGAAGTTTGAAATTAATTAGAAGTTGAAATTTTCCATTTTAATTTGTAGATTAGAGATGCCACATCCATAATACATTACAGTTTTCCTGAAAATATCAGGCCTTTGACAAAAAAGTACTCCAAAGGTGGCACCAACAGCAGAAGCAAGAGGTCAGAGGTGTGGAAGTGGCGAAAACATGGTAGGCCACAGAGTGGCACAATGATATAGTGTGTAGGTGGTATTAGTAGAAGCAGCAGCCCGCAGGGTGGCACAATGATAGAGTCTGGAGGTGGCATCAGTAGCAGCAGCAGCAGAAGCCCACAGAGTGGTACAATGATGGAGTCTGGAGGTTGCATCAGTAGCAGCAGCAGCAGGAGCCCACAGAGAGGCACAATGATATAGTGTGAAAGTGGCATCAGTAGCAGCAGCAGCAGCAGCCTGCAGAGTGGCACAATGATATCGTGTCTTGGTGGCATCAGTGCCGGCAGAAGCAGGAGCCTGCAGAGTGGCACAATCATATAGTGCCAAAGTGGCATCAGAAGCAGCAGCAGCAGGAGCCTGCAGGGTGGCACAATGATATAGTGTGAAGGTGGCATCAGAAGCAGCAGGAGCCCGCAGGGTGGCACAATGATATAGTGTGAAGGTGGCATCAGTAGCAGCAGGAGCCTGCAGAGTGGCAGAATGATATTGTTTGTTGGTGGCATGAGTAGCAGCAGCAGCAGGAGCCCGCAGGGTGGCACAATGATATAGTGTGGAGGAGGCATCTGCAGCAATAGCCTGCAGAGTGGCACTATGATATAGTGTGGAGGTGGCGGACAATTCCAGTCCCTGGTAAAGATGGTAGGAGGCAGATGGTGCAACTGGCAGCAGATGTGTGGCATCAGGTGGGTGGCAGCATCAGAATTCATCTTGACAGAGGTCAGTCTCTCCACATTACGGGTGGACAAGTGGGTTCTCCTTGGGGTAACGACGGCCCCCGCCGCACTGAACACCCGCTCTGTTGCCACACTACTGGCCGGGCAGGACAGCTTCTGATGCTCTGATGTCCTGATGCTGGTGGCGGCTACCCTCCTCACTAGGCGGCTAAAGGAAGTTGCTTAATAAGGAATCCAGACTTAAGCTGCTGCTGAGTGATGGAGCTGCTACTGCTCCTACCCCCCCCCCCCCTCCCCCAGCTCCCCACAGCAGCCGTGGCTTTAGTACGCAAGTGATAACTGCCAGGAATCCCCTGGTCAGACCTGACAGAGGATGGGCAATCCCGGACACAGGCATCGGCCAACTCTGTGTACAGTATGCCAGTTGTTTCTCCCTCTCAGCAGCTGGAAAAAAGTCACCCATTTGTGCCCGGTAGCGAGGGTCCAAGAAGGTGGAGAGCCAAAAGTCATCCCTATGGCAGATGTTGACTATTCGGCTGTCACTAGTTAGGCAAAGTAGCATGCTGCGGGCCATCTGTGCAAGTGACTCTGAGGGACTCCTGGCCTCCATCTCCACAGTATACTGCCACGGTGCTTCTGGGTCATCTGCCTCACCGGATTCTCCTGCTCCTCCTCTCTTTCATTTCCGCTCACCTGAGTGGAAAAACCACTGATTTCACCAGACTCTACTTGTGCTCCATTGTCCTCCTCCTCATCCTCCTCCAGTTCAGCCCCCACGTGACTCATGTGGCCTGAGATGTAGTCTCCACTTCCCCAGTGCCCTGACCAGACAGATGAGTTCCAGGACATGAAGTAGTGGAATGACGTTATTCATCCCGCAGTCCTGACGACTGACAAATAACGTGGCCTCTTCAAAGGGCCTGAGCAAACGGCAGGTGTCACGCATGAGCTGCCAGTGGCTGACATCAAAGTTACACAGGGGAGTACTACGGTCCGCTTGCATCATCAAAAAATCCTTAATGGCTTTTCTCTGTTCATACAGGCGGTCTAATATATGGAGGCTGGAATTCCAACGGGTGGAAACATTGCATATCAGACTATGTTGGGGTAGGCAGTTCTGACGCTGCAACTCGAGGAGGGTGTGCTTGGCTTTGTGAGAATGGCTGAAATGCGTGTACAGTGTTCTGGCCATTTTTAGAATGTCTTGCAGATGGGTGTAAGACTTCAGGAACTTGTTGACTACCAGATTGAACATGTGCGCCATGCAGGGGGCATGGACCATCCCTCCTCGGTGTAGCGCGGACACCATGTTCCTTCCACTGTCTGTCGACATAGTTCTGATTTTTAGTTGTCGCGGAGAAAGCCACACATTGATTTCTTGTTGCATGTCACTGAGCAGTTCCTCCCCTGTGTGACTTTGTTCGCCCAGGCAAACCAGGTGTAGAACTGTGTGACACCGCTGTGCCCTGCACATGTGGTATGATGTAGCAGCACTTGTGGAGGCTGAGGTGGTGGTGGAGAAGGAGGAGGAGGCAGACACTGGCGCAGGAGCAGCAGTTTGACAACGTGGAGGAGAAAGCGCCATCTCTTGTGTAAGTTGTTGGTGGGAGGGAAGCACATTCACCCAGTGGGCTGTAAAGGACATGTACTGGCCCTGACCATAGTTACAGCTTCACACGCTGGCGTGCACCTTGGAAGAAACTGATAAGCTCTAGGACTGGCCCACCTTCTGTTGTACATAATTGTAAAGGGCTGGCAGTGCCTTTTTGGAACAAAAATTGCTGCTTGGAACTCTCCACCTTGGTTCAGCACAAGCCATTAGTTCTAAAAGGTGCAGAGTCCATGACTTGGAGAGGGAGAGACTGCAGTACCAACAACTTCGACAAGAGCACAGTCAGCTTCTGCACCTTAGGAAGGCTGGAAGCATAGAGTTGTCTGTTTGTAATCGCATCGCTCAACGACTGCTGGCGCCATGCGTAGTGAGGAGCAGGAGCATCTGGACCTGGGGATGATGTCAAAGACAAACAGCTCCCTTTGGCAGAGGTGCTGGAGCCTTGACTTGCTGAAACAGCATGTGTGCCACTAGGTGCTGCTGCTGTTGCTTCGCCTGCAGGATGGACCACATCTGACAGGCGTTTCTCCCAGACCATTGGATGGTGATGCTGCATGTGTTGGCACAGGGTCATGGTGCCAAGGTTAGCTTCCTAACCGTAGATACGACATATACCCAAGCCCAGCTCCTCTGGTGTCTTTACAAAAAATTGCCACACCGCTGAGGTGGTAATTTTACCGCCAACACTCTGCACTGAGCGACCACTACCGCCGCTACCCCGCTGAGCCCCTTTGCCACTGCTTACTTGGACCTGCAAGTCGGGATTTGTACCCCATTTGGCTCCATTTCTCACACTGCTGCCACCGTGCTGACTCATGGCCACCGTAGCAACTTGCTGCCTGCTCCGCTGCCTGACGCGCAAGCTGACACTCTCTTCGTCAATTTGCGTTTCCCGGTCACATCTACTCTCCTCACCGGTGTCAGTATGCACAGCCTGCCTACTGCAGGAAGCACTGCCAAGCAGCTGCTGACTGTCCTCAAACACTTCGTCCTCGCTGAATAGTGGCGCTGAGCCCAGACCACAGAGTCACCCCTGCTGCGACGTCCCCTTACTGTTCTGCCACCTCTGCCTGCTCTACCTGCCACCTTTCTGTCTCATTTGTACACAATGACCAAAAAGCGTGGGATAGATGGTTACCTTTTGTGTTATTTGCCTATTGTGAAGTCCCACAAGAGTCCACTGGGTTTAGCCCATTTGAATTTTTATATGGGAGACGACCAAGGGGACTCTTGGACTCTTGACCAGGGAAGGTCACCCTGGTTATCAGAAAAATGTAATTAAATATGTTTTACAAATGAGAGACTGCAACAATTGATAAATGGTAGCCCATAATAATGTACACAAAGCCAAAAGCTATCAAAAGAAATGGTATGATCAACATTCCAGAAATAAGTCAATTAAGGTTGGTGATAAGGTTCTTTTTTTGCTTCCTATCAGTGAAAATAAGTTGTTGGCAAGGGCCTTACAGAGTTATCAGACAGACAGGTTCAGTTGATTTTGAAATTGAAACCCCAGATAAAAAACATAGCAGTAAGGTTTACCATGGCAACTTACTGAAACAGTGGCTAGAACCAGAGAATGGCCCAGAAGCTAACACTGCTTGTAACATTGTCACTGAGTTCTCACAGAATATGTCTGAAGAGGTATATAAAAATTGGTTTCAAAATTGTGCAGATTGGTCAGAGGTAACTTTGAATCCAGAGTTATCTAGGGAACAACAATGTAGCTTGAGAAACCTTATTAGGTTGAGTTCACATGCGTTTGGAAGTAAGCCTGGCTGTGTGTCCTTTGTTCATCATAAAATAAACACTGAGGACCATGCTCCAGTCAGACAGAAGCCTTACCGGCTACCAGAAAAATTAAAGTACACGGCAGAAAATGAAGTGCAGGAAATGCTAAAACTAGGAGTTATTGAACCATCCAAAAGTCCTTGGTCTTCACCTGTAGTGATGGTTGGGAAAAAAAAGATGGGACAATAAGGTTTTGCATAGATTTTCGCAAAATGAATGCTATATCTACTTTTTGGCAAATTCCACTTGATGACAAATCAAAAGAAAAAACTGCTTTTGCGATGCCTAGTGGTTTGTACCAATTCAAAACCATGCCATTTGGTCTCCATGGTGCTCCTGCCACATTTCAGAGAGCTATGGACATTCTTTTGAGGGATCATGTGGAATACAGTGCGGCATATCTGGACAATGTTGCCATATTCAGTAGATCATGGAAAGACCATTTGTATCACTTGGAAAAGGTCATAGCTGAAAATAAGAATGCAGGCTGCACAATTAATCCACGTAAATGTTCTTTGGGATTTCAAGAAACAAATTACCTTGGATTTATTGTGGGTAATGGGAAGATACAGGCCGAAATCTCAAAAGTCCAAGCTATTCAATCAGCTAGTGTACCAACCACTACAAAAGAAGTCAGATCCTTTATAGGTCTTGCGGGTTATTATAGACGGTTTATTCCCGAATTTGCTTCCATAGTTGCTCCCTTAACGGATTTGACCAAAAAGAACAAGAGAGAGGCAGTGGTGTGGACAGATGAGTGTGTCCTGGCTTTTACGCAAATAAAGGAAATTTTGTGTAAAGAGCCAGTCTTGCAGAGCCCACACTTTTCCAAACCATTCACTGTACAGACAGATGCATCAGAGGTTGGACTTGGTGCAGTCCTAAGCCAAGAGATTAATGGCGAGGAGCATCCAATTCTCTATTTAAGTAGGAAACTCTTTCCACGAGAACAAAGGTACTCAACTATTGAGAAAGAAGGGCTAGCGATTAAATGGGCTTTGTAAGCATTACGCTATTATTTACTAGGGAAAGAATTTACTTTAGTAACTGATCATCATCCGCTATCCTGTATCCACACAATGAAAGACAAAAATGCTAGAATAACAAGGTGGTATTTAGCATCGCAGCCGTTTAAGTTTAAGATAGAACATCGATCAGGGAAGAGGCACCAAAATGCAGATCATTTATCAAAGTTTGGTGAAGATGTCTGAGGAAGGACAAGCTTCCTCTTGAGGTGGGAGGTATGTGAAGAAGACGCATGTTTTTTTATAGTATTGAAAACTGGTTTTCTGTAACTCTGGTTGTGGTACATTAGTTTCCTGGTTTGGTAACTTCTGTGTGAATGAGTGTGAATGACTTCTTATTCTACTTCTCTCATTAGGCCGGTCACCTAATGCTCTATTCTCTTCTGTCTAGTATTACAACCAGGGAATGTGCTGTTACTATGTAAAACCATGTAATATACTATGTAATATATGTTATGTTCTACTTACCTGGTGGGTCTGCTCTGACCTTATAAGAGGCAGGCCAGCAGTAGCTCTGGTGTTTTATAGGGGAAGCTGCAGAGAATTGTGGGTATTTCAATTGTATAAAAGGTGTCACTGACCAGCAATCTGGGGGATTATGATTGTGGAGATTGGTGTTTTGCCTTCTGCTGGTCGGTGGAACTACAAGAGCCTGGTGTTTATTGAACCTATTATGTCATATATGGACTTTTCAAAATAAATTCCTTTGGATTATTTTCATCAAGCAAAGCCTGGTTGTGCATTGGAAAGCCTATGCCTCACAGTCTGACATAATAATTTATAAACTGTGTGGATTTCACACGTAAATTTGGCTGTAAACTATAGCCCCAAAAAGGTATGGCAATGTGCGTTATACAGATACCCTACAACTGACACCCAGTGAGAGGTCCACAAATCACTACAGCAGCTTCATAAAGAAATAGCTACTGCAGATGCATGAAAGTCAAACAGATTTCTTCCTATTCGATTTTGTCACTAAATAGAAATGCTATTTGGGGTATACAGGTCCCCCTTAACACCTTGCCAACCGAGGACGAACTACTGTATATCGTCCTCGTGCCGCAAAGGGTGTATGGAGAGAGCTCACAAGCTGAGCTCTCTCCATACACACCGGGTAAAGGCTGTATAAAACAGCCAACACCCGCCTGTCACTGCTGCCGTTGGTGCTGGCACCGATCGCGGCATTTAACCTGTTAAGTGCCGTGGTCGAAGCCGACCGCGACACCAAACTTACCGTTAAATGCGCGGCACCATCTTGCATCTTGCATTGAGACTCATATGCTTGCCATATGTAATAATTTCTAATAGCCAGCAGAGAGCAGGCTATTAGAAATCATTGTAATATTGGTATGTACTGCAATACAGTGGTATTGCAGTATATAGTATTAGCAATCAGACCCTGCAGGGTTAAATTACCCTGGAGGATCTAAAATAATGGTAAAAAAAATAAAAAAAATGTTTAAAAAAATATGAAAAAATTGTAAAAAAAAGTTTTAATCACCCCCCTTTCCCTAGAACTGATATAAGTATAAATATACAGTAAAAATCATAAACACTTTAGGTATCATTGCATCCCAAAATGTCCGATCTATCAAAATATATTAGCGAATGTTCCTGGTGTTTAACCCCGTAACAGAAATTGGCGCCCAAAGTCGAAAATGCTACTTTTTTGCCATTTTGAAAAATATAAAAAATTCTATAAAAAGTGATCCAAAGACCATACGGTCCTCAAAATGATAGCATTAAAAACATCATCAAAAGTCACAAAAATTGACACCACCAACAGCTCCGTGTACTGAAGTAAGAAAAAGTTATTAGCGCCAGAACTTGGCAGAATCAAGAATATTTTTTTTTGTACAGAAGGTTTTCATTTTTTTAAATGTATGAAAGCATTATAAAACCTGTACAAATTTGGTATCCTCGTGATCGTACCGAACGAAAGAATAAAATAGACATGTGATTTGGGGTGCTCAGTGAAAGCTGTAAAATCCAAGCCCACAAGAAAACGGCGCAAATGCGTTTTTTTCATAATTGTCACTGCATTCTAAATTTTTTTCCCGCTTCCCAGTACACGGGATGGAATGATAAATACCATCACTATGAAGGGAGAGAAAAATGAAAATGCAAAAATGAAAAAGGGCCACGTCCTTAAGGTTTTAAAGAACAACCAGGGATTGGTCAACCAATCACTACTGCAGTGCCTGAAAGTCAAACTGATTTATTCTACTACAGGCAGCACATGAAGTGTAAAGTGCCGAGATTGAAAATGGCTGGGTTTTATAGGGCTGTGTGACATCACATAAGCCTGCTGGTCGCTGATTGGCTTACAGGTCTGCAGATGTCATCAGGGGTGTTCCTTTCTCCTTCTCAGATTTCTCTGCCCCATGTAACACGTTGTTCTCGTGCCCATTTATCTGAAAAAAGAGGGGGGGGAAACAACTTCGTTCCGGTGAATGAGAATAAACTTCGGGTTCGCGACAAATCAAATTTTTCCTGAAATTCTAACCGAAGTTAGAATCTTTAGAATCGATTCGACCCATCTCTAGTTCCAGCACTTCCTGTGCCCAAAACAAGCCTTCTCGCCCTAAAACCAGCTGGTCTTCTTCTGCCGTTACCTATACCCAGCTACCTGTGGCTATGGACTTTATCCCAGATCTTCCATTTTATTTGGGTAATACCGTCATCTGGGGGGTAACAGATCAGTTTTCCAAGATGTCCCAATTTTTTCCTCTGCCAGGTCTGCCATCAGCTCCATGCCTTGCCAGCTTGTTCTTCATCCACATCTCCCGGCTTCATGGACTCCATCTACATATTGTATCGGACTGAGTGGTCCAGTTTGTTTCCTGGTTCTGCATTCTCTGTGCAACCAATTTCAAGTGAAACTGGACTTTTCTTCTGCATACCACCCGCAGTCATATGGGCAATCACGACAATTTTGTCTCCTCCCGACAGGACAGCTTGTCCACCCTGTTGCCCTGGGCATAACTTTCTTATAATTCTTTGGATTCTGAACCTGCCGGCTCTTCCCCCTTCTTCATTGTCTATGGACAGCATCCTCGTTCACCTCTTCCTCTGTCTGTGACTTCCGATGTTCCTTCCATGGAAGAGTTGGTCAGAGATCTTAAGTCCATCTGGGAGCAGACTTGTCTTTCCTTACTTCAGGCATCTGCCCAAACCAAGACCCTGGCAAAAAGAGCAGGCTCCCTCCGACCTTCTCTCTGGGGAACAAAGTGTAGCTGTTATCCAGGTATGTCTGAAGATTCCCAGCTACAAGCTCGGTCCATGTTTCCTGGGTCCATTTGAGGTACTGAAACGCATTAATCCTGTGGCTTAAAAGCTTCGTCTTCCACCCACCATGCACATCCCGAATTCCTTCCAAATCTCCCTCTAAAATCTGTCATCCTGAATAGCTTCTCCCGGCAAGTTCCTACTCCTGAAGCTGATGATTCTGATGTCTTCAAGGTGAAAGAGGTACTTGATATGAAGACAGTCAGAGGGAAGTGATTATATCTTTTTTTTTTTTTTTTTTTTATCATAAATTTTTTATAGAATTTTCAAATATAAAACATTACATCATGTAAGGAGCAATACACCCAAGCATGGGATATTACCCCAATCATAGAAGCCGGATTACATAAAAACATATTAAACGATGATTAAAACAACAAGTTAACTCACATCAGGTTATCAGTGCATCATTTATTGAAAATTGTAGGCTTGCTGGTTGAGGCGTTACTAATCTTTCCCTTGTTTGATCTTCTCACAGCCCTCGACCTAGTTTGTTGATATGGATATACAATGTGCTTAGTGTGCAGTGGTTTACATTATTGCTGCGGATTACGCCCCAGGTAGTCGTCCCATTTGGCCCAAATTTTTACAAATTGGGTCTGGTTGTTTAATCTGTTACTAATAAGACGTTCCATTTCTTGGTTTACCTGAACTTCTTTAATAATAGCTGGGAGATTAGGGACATCCTTTGATTTCCATCTCCTAGCAATGCTAAATCTTGCTACTGTAATGATGTGAAATGCTATATATCTATCCTCCTTTGTCATTGAGTCAAGTTCCAAATTAAGCAGTGCAACCTGAGGTCCCCACGGTGGGGGAAACATCAGAACTTTACTTAACAAATCATGTATCGCTCTCCACAAGGGGGTTAATGCTTTACATGTCCACCAGATATGTAACAATGATCCAACTTGTGAACCACAACGTCAGCACGTTTGCGAAGATCCTGGGTACATTTTGGCTAGGCGAAAAGGGGTCAAATACCACCTATTGAGCAGTTTGCGGGATATTTCTAAATGGTTTATACACTTAGATGCCTTAACACCCAATTCATAGGCTGTGGACCATTGTTCCTCAGTAAAGTGTTGGTTTAATTCTTTTTCCCACTTTTCCCTAGGGGCGAATATTGTGTGCTGGGCAGGCATTATGATATTATTATACGCTTTGGATATACCCTTAGACCTCTTAAGAGCTGAGAAAAAATATAGTTGATAAGTCGTTGGTCCTGTCCACCTTTTAGGGTTGTAGCTATTAATTAAGTGCCTGATTTGTAGAAACTTGTAGAGATCTGAGTTAGGTACTTGGAATTTATTGACAATTCCTTCAAAGGATAAAAGTGTGTCGTTTTCATATAGGTCGTTCAACGTGCTTACCCCTTTACTAATCCAGATATCGAAATTGGAGTTAGGGATCACCCATTTTATGCCTGTTAAAGGCAAATCTCTAATTTTTAAGGGTAACATATCTGGACGGGCTAAAACTGAGCTGAACATTTTCAGGGCCGCAGCCATGGGAGGGGTCACCATCCTGGGTGGAGCTCCCGAGAGACGAGAAGCCCATAAAATTGCTCGGAGTGAGGGAGAACCTGATACTTGTCTTTCAATGTCTACCCATAATTTATCCTAATCCTCCAGCCACCATGCTTTAAGTTGGTCTGCAATAGTTGCTTGATAGTATGCTTCAACTGATGGGCATCCTAGCCCCCCTTCTGATATTGGTAGCAGTAGTGTGGACATAGAGGTTCTCGCCCTTTGTCCTTTCCATAAAAAATCCGATAACACGCATTGCAACTGTGTCAAGTATGACTTAGGCCATACAATTGGGAGATTATGAAAATAATATAAAATCTTCGGCATCACTATCATTTTTAGGGTAGATATTCTACCTATCCAAGAGATGGGCAAGTTTTTATATGATTGTGTATCCTTAGTTATGGCTTGTTTTAGATTATGGAAGTTAGTTGCTGCTAGGTTACTGATAGGGGAAGTAAGGGAGATCCCGAGGTACGGGATAGAGTCCGATTCCCACTTAAATGGGTATTTAGCAGATATTTTATTTTTTGTACTTTGGGGGATATTCATTCCCAATATTAAAGACTTAGATGCATTTAATTTATAGTAGCTAAGCGACCCAAAGCGGTCCAGAATTGAGACTACTGCTTTAAGGGAAGGTTCGGGGTCTGCCAGGCACAGCACTACATCGTCGGCAAAGAGACCTATCCGATGCTCCTTTTTTCCTATACTGATGCCATTCACTTCGGGGTCCGACCTAATTGCATGGGCTAGAGGTTCCATGACCAAAGCGAAGATCACAGGTGATAGTGGGCACCCCTGCCGGGTACCGTTAGTAATGTTAAAGGGCCGGGACAAAACACCCGAGTTATAAACCTGGGCTGATGGTTTTGTATATAGAGCCAATATTGCCTTTAGGATAGGTCCTACTATTCCAAAGGACCTCAATGTGCACCTGAGGTAGCCCCAGTGTACTCGGTCGAACGCCTTCTCCGCGTCCAAAGTTAGGAGCAGAGAAGGCGTTCGCCGCGACTCCAATATGGATATTATGTTAATGAAACGACGGGTACCATCCGTGGTTTGCCGCCCCTTAACAAACCCCACTTGATCCGGTTCTACAATCGTCGGAAGGACACTAGCGAGTCGCTCAGCTAATATTTTTGCGTACAGTTTTAAATCCGCATTTAGTAAGGAAATGGGCCTAAAATTAGAAGGGACAGTACTAGGTTTCCCGGGCTTAGGGAGCGTTATTATTAACGCTTGCATCATCTCTATCGGAATAAAACCCGTTCCCATGAATCCATTAAATACTCTAGTTAGGTATGGGGCGAGAGTTTCTTTGTGTAACTTGAGATATTCGTTCGAATACCCATCCGGCCCTGGGGCCTTGTTCTTTTTTAGGGATGAAATGGCCTTCTTTACTTCATCGTTAGAAAAGGGGGAGGAGATATCATCCAATGTTTTATCGTTCAGTTTTGGGAGATTTAACGAATCTAGAAACTGTTTGATATTCGACTCACAGGGTTGGGAGACCGTTTTGTCCTCTCTCAAGTTATATAAGGCCCCGTAGTATTCTGCGAAAGAGTCAACTATCCCTTGCGGGTCCATTATTTTAACTTGTTGATCGTTTAAAATGAAAGGGATACGTGCTCTGACTAATTTTGCCTTAAGGCATTTTGCCAGGAGCGCATTAGATTTATTCCCCATCCAATAATATGACATCTTTAATTTCTGGATTGCAAAGTCATGCTTGTGGGCATTAAGTACTTGTAATTGGGCTGTGATGGAGGCTATTTCTTTAGCCCTGTTTGTTGAAAAGGCCTGCTTATTAAGTCTATGAAGTGACGCCAGGGATTCTAATAGTGCACATTCTTTAGCGGTATGGACCTTTTTCTCATGGGCCGACTGTTTTATGAAATGGCCCCTAAGGGTAGCTTTATGTGCGTACCATAGGGTGGAATAGGGGACCTCTCCATTATCATTTATACGGAAATATTCTTCTAATGCTATGGATGTTGCAGGGTGATAATTCCGGTGTTGCAAAACATATGTATTAATTCGCCATACTCGAGTAGGGGGAGCATTAAATTCTTCCTCAACTGACATTGTTATGGGCACGTGGTCTGTCCACGTAATTGTCCCTATTGATGTCTCCGACACCATATCTAGTAAGTTCTTATCAACTAGAAAGTAGTCAATTCTGGTGTAAATCTTATGAGGATTGGAAAAGAAAGTAAAATCCCTCTCTGTGGGGTGGCGAATACGCCAAATGTCGTACAACCCATTCTTGAACAAAGTGTTGGCATACGGGGTGGGTTCCTGAGGGGAGGCAGATGAGGTCGAGTCCATTGATGGCCATATCACATGATTAAAGTCCCCCAATAGGATTAAGTGTCCTTCTTTAACTTTACCTATCTTTGCCAGTACTTTTTTAATAAAACTGTGTTGCCTGGTATTAGGGCTGTAAACTGATGCAATTGTGTACTGGGTATTGTTGATGGAGCATAATGCAATAATATACCTCCCCTTTGGATCAGTGATGATTTCTTTGGGTTCAAAAGATATTGTATCACGAATCGCGATCGAGACCCCACATCTCTTGTCAACCGCTGATGCATGATATATATAAGGGAATTGTTTATGTTTTAATCTGAAGCTGTCAGATTGATTCAATCTGGTTTCCTGCAGACATATGATGTCGGCATGTGATTTGATGGATTCTCTCCATACAGAGGATCTCTTGAAGGGAGAGTTTAGCCCCTTCGTATTGACTGATAAAATTTTAAATACCATTGAGTGATTCTGCAAACTTATACGTAGCTGCACTGTTACAGACAAGAGATATGAGATCCCCCCGGACTAGAACCCCACATCTATGTATGCATAGCCGCCTCAAACCATAATGGAAAGATTTTGTTATAGATATACCTGATATAACATAAAAACAACCATTAATACCATTAACTACCCCTATAAGGGGAACATTAAGAAAACAAAAAACAGTAAAGCATGTAGTGACTGTTACCATTGGGGATTAGGTCACACATTGACCGCATCGGCATCCCGACAGTGGAACTGAACACTTGCGCACAGCTTAATGGCTATGCGTAATACTTGAACAACCCAGGTGGGTACAAAGAAAGGATATCAATTTAAGTCTCCATGACGTCTCAGACGGTACGTTTCTTATTGTTGCGATGCACCGTGGTCCATTCTTCTGTGACTGCACTTGCGGGATGTCGTCTTTTAGATGGTGTTGGGACTTCCATCACTTTAAGGTCCCATTCTTTGCACAATCGCAGGCCTTCCTCTGGAGAGGTGGCTATGGCTTTGTTTCCATTCTTGGATATGACCAATTTCACTGGGAAACCCCAGCGGTAGGGGATATTGTTGGCTCTTAAAATGTTAGTGCAATTGGAGAACTCTCTCCTCCTCGCTAGTGTAGCCGCTGATAGGTCAGCAAATACAGTAATGTCCTTAAAGCGCGCTGGAAGAACAGGAGGTGATCTGGCCGCCGAGGCAATCTTCTCTTTGGTATGGTAGAAATGTATGCGGGCGATAACATCCCTTGGTGTAGACACTGGCAAATGTTTTGGCTTGGGAAGCCTGTGCGCCCTGTCGATGATAAGGTCTCTTTGGTTTGCTTCAGGCAGAAGGCATGTGAAGTAATCAATTAGTAGCTCGGAAAGTTCCTCTTGCTTCACTGCCTCAGGTATACCACGGAAACGCAGGTTATTCCTGCGGGAACGATCCTCTATGTCTGCCAGTTTGGCCCTTAGAGCTGCAAGTTCCTCTTCCATGCTAGTAGTGACATCTACTACATCGTTATGAGCAGCAGTCAGCTCCTCCATCTTTGTTTCAATATGTGAAGTACGGTCCCCTATAGAAGACACTTCTGTTTTAAGTGCTTGTATGGAGAGATGCAACTCTTTAGTAATGTTAGCCTGCAGTTCAGCTAATAACGACTTCATAGAGTCCATGGTTATGGATGTTTGCGCGTTATCGCACACTGAAGCTGTTGAGAGAGGTGTGCTGGCGATGGATGGGGTAACCCACATACCTGGTGCCTGCCGTGTATGGCCTTGTTGGAACTTCTGTGCAGAGACAATGATCGGCGGGGCCGGTGTAGCTGGGACTTCCATGTCTAACACTGTCTCTTGTCCCATCAGCGATGCTGGACTGCTGACTGAGGACTCCATGGTAAGTAGAGGTTCCGAGAGGAGTAAATCCTCCGGTTCTGGAGGTGGAGAAGGTGGCGGTTCGCTGCCTTGTTCTGAGGCCGCAGCAGACACCACGCGGTCGGCGCCATCTTGGATAGTTTCGGCCGCCGGGAAAAACTTTGTTAGCTTCAGCGGGCTCTTCTTTTTGCGACCTTTTGCCATTGCCGCCTTGGTCCTCGGTCTCTTGGGGATATGCTGGTGTAATTCCCACCGGAGGGTTGATCTCTATGAGCCGCTAATGACCACTGAGCAGCGGAGCCAGCGCTTTACAAGTCTGCCTCCATGCGCAGCAGGACACGCCCCCCGGGAAGTGATTATATCTTATCAACTGAAAGGGATTTGTTCCGGAGGAGAAATCTTGGGAGCCCAAGAACAACATCCTGGATTGTGCTCTTCTGCACAGGTTCCTCCAGTCCAAGAAGAGGGGGAGGCCAGAGGGATGGGGGTCCTGTTACAGGTGCTCCTGGGACCAATATCCTGGGTCGCAGGTTCACCCATGTGCCTCTCTGTGCCCCCAGGAACCAGCCTGCATGCTCCCTGGCTCCAACAGTGGAGTGTGCATCTCCGTGTCCTAGGGCATGCACGCTGGCTCTGTAAGATTCAAATGGCCAGCGCGACAATAATAGGCAAATGGCAATTAATTTTCTGTAGGTTAAGACATCGGACTAGAGGGTATTGAAATGTGTCTTATACATTGTAGAGTCTATAAGGATGACCAAACTCCCCTTGTCTGACAGCTTGATCACCATGTCATTCCATCTCTCAATTTCCTTAAAGGCTTGCCTCATTTCTAATGACATATTATGATGGACTATAGTAGTGTTTTCCTTCAATAGCCTAAGATTTCTCTCTACTCTTTCTTGGAACAGGCTCATAGAGTCCGTTCCTGCATTAGTTGGATAAAACCTTGGATTTTGAATAACAAATTTATCCTGTACATTAACCCCTTAAGGACGCAGGGTTTTTTGCTCATTTCTCGCTCTCCACCTTCAAAAATCCATAACTTTTTCATTTTTACGTGTACAGACCTGTGTGAGGGCTTATTTTGTGCGTAACATATTTTAGTTTCCCGTAATGTTATTTATTTTAACATGCCGTGTACTGCGAAGCTGAGAAAAAATTCCAAATGTGGAAAAAATTTTTAAAAAACGTCACGTTCTTGTGGGCTCAGTTTTTACGACTTTGACTGTGCACTCAAAATAACACCTCAGCTTTATTCTTTGGTTTGGTGCGATCGCGGTGATACCAAATTTATATAGGTTTTGTTGTGTTTTAATACATTTTGCTTTGTGGCAGGCTCTGGTGAAAACCGGGTGCCACTTAGATTCCAGTCCCAGTTGTTGGTTGTTGGCGTCCGCAGTGGTCCAGTGGGCCTACTACCCCTGGAGTCTGACATAGATGTAGAGCTGAGGTTAGACACACGTTAGACACATCCGGTGGCCACCGGGACGACGTTTGGATAATCATTTTTTAAAATATTTGCAATATCAATATATTCAGCTCAGGATTGGCATCCGGCAGCCGTCGGATGGAGTTTGTGTTGCTTTGCTACAGGACTGAAGTGTTTCGATTGGAAATGTCAGGTCATGCCAAGCCTTGAAAGGCGCTTCATTTAAACAATGAATTAGTACTGCATTTATTGACTCATGAAACATTTCCTTTCCGGTGTTTTTGTCCGTAACATAATATTTTACTATGCACATTTGTATTGTGTTTGTTCTTTTGTACATATTGACAGATCCAATGTGTAATTTTTCTGTTTACTGATATTCTGCTGAGATGCACGATTTTCAATTTGTGCTGGATTCCCCAGGGCTGTGGGTGGCTCCCAGTCCAGAAATTAGCTGGACCTGGAATTTGTTTATTTGCCATTCAGCCCTTGCAGTGGGGTGGACCATGCTCAAGGTGAATCAACTGGTAAGAAGGTGAGCTTTATTTTTTCCAGCTGCATAATGTTATTTCTGTCCTATAAGAGAAATTTTAACCACATACTATGTGTTAATGATCTTTATCTAGGTCTCAAACAGCCCATCGATTGTAAGGTGATTTCAAATTTATACATCATTGCTCCTAGCACTGGGATATGTAGCACAAAGAATGACACATACACAGTCATAAGCTGTACTCAAATCACTGCGTTTATTTCAAGCCGGCAGTCGTGTATAAAGAAACAGAAAAAGCCTTGTGGTGGTCGTGATAAGGTGATAACATACTGAAATGCTAGCTGGAATTAGCTTGAATATGCTAGTAGCTACTAGAAAAAAACTAGACTTGAGTGAAGACAGAATGTTTATACAAAATGTCATTGTGAATCTCTGCATAAGTCAAAACAAGATATCCTTAATGCTTATAGAATATGGAACAGGATTCTATAAGGACAGAACTGTCTCTAGGCAGATTAAACAAAATGGTCTCTGAATTAAACAAAAATGGAGTCTGAGAGAAATATGATATCCCTCACATTATGTATTGATTCAACATAGTTTTTAGTAAAATTCTAAAAACAAAGATGTTAGATGTTAAAATATGTAATTTAGGCTCCCTGCGCAACAATGTTGAATTCTGTTTGGTTCCTGATTTTTCTATGAGCTTATACACATAAGGCTATCATAGATGTACAGTATTTGCAAACCGACTGACCAGGCTGCATAACTCAGAAAAGAACCTAAATGTGGCCTGAACACTTGAAGACTATTGGAATTATGAAAAAAGAGTGGCTTTTTGGCCCTCAATGCCTCAAATGTTATGGCAAAATCCAAAAGTCCAAAGTCAGAACTGTTAGAATGAGAACATAATGGGGCAGATTTACTTACCCGGCCCATTCGCGATCCAGCGGCGCGTTCACCTGTCAATCAGGTACAAGGAGGCAAGGCAGTACAATAATTACTGATTATGCAGGGCTGCATTGGACTCACTTAGTGTGATGGACTCACATCAGGTAATTTGCAAGTTTTTTTTAACATTGCAGCCGTGGAAAGAACCCATTTAGGGATAAGGGCAAGGCAAGTAGCGACATGTTTTTCCATGTTAAAGGACATCTACCACCAGGATCAAGGATTGTAAACCAAGCAAACTGGTAGATCTTGCAGGATCTTCTTTAACCCCTTAAGGACACAGGGTTTTTCCTCTCATTTCTCGCTCTCCACCTTCAAAAATCCATAACTTTTTCATTTTTACGTGAACAGACCTGTGTGAGGGCTTATTTTGTGCGTAACAAATTTTGCTTTCCCGTAATGTTATTTATTTTAACATGCCGTGTACTGCGAAGCTGAGAAAAAATTCCAAATGTGGAAAAATTTTAAAAAAAACGTCACGTTCTTGTGGGCTCAGTTATTACGACTTTGACTGTGCACTCCAAATAACACCTCAGCTTTATTCTTTGGTTCGGTGCGATCGCGGTGATACCAAATTTATATAGGTTTTATTGTTTTAATACATTTTCAAAAATTAAACGAATGTGTACAAAAAAGAAAAAAAATTTTTGCCATCTTCTGAAGCTAATAACTTTTTCATACTTTGGCGCACGGAGATGTGTGAGGTGTCTCATGTCAATATGGACCAAAATCTCTGAGGAATGCTTCCAGCACCTTGTTGAATCTATGCCACGAAGGCAGTTCTGAAGGCAAAAGGGGGTCCAACCCGTTACTAGCATGGTGTACCTAATAAAGTGGCCGGTGAGTGTATCTGCCTATTGGATCAATGATCGATTTAATCTCCTGGAAAGCAACAGAATTTCTTATTGCTAACATTACCCCCCTACTCTTTTTATGATAGTGTGACCAATCTATATGCGGGAAATATGCATTTTTGACCCTGTGTGCATCCCTCTCTATCACGTGTGTTTCCTGAATAAAAATAATGTCCCTTGCTAATGACCGGGCTTCTGCCCACATCCTGGATCTCTTCTAAGGGATTTTTAATCCCTGTCACGGGTGACCCTGCGATCCATGTCTCGGATCGTGGGGCACCCATGTCCCACTGTGCTGCCGCGGTCCCCGCTCCCCGAGTTCCATACTCACCTCACCTGGCTCCGGACTCCACGACGATCCCGTCCGGGTCCCACGCTGGCTTCCTGTGAGGCAGCGCTCCTGATCCCTTCCGAGGCAGCGCGCTCCAGATGCTAGGGCGCGCGCGCTTGGCTCTTCAGGAATTTAAAGGGCCAGCGTCCTCCTTATTGGTGCTGGCATCAAGGCTCTGCTATATGGCCTGGCAACTCCCATCATCCCCTGCTGGATCTTCATGTCCTGTTACAGAAAAGAAAGCCCTCAGTGTTCCCGAGCATTTCCAGACGCCTCAGTGGATTCTATGATTCCCGTTTTCCGTGTTGTTCCCGTGTTCCTGTGTCCTGTGGCAGTCCTGGTATCCTGTGACGGTCATGGTATCCTGTGGCGGTCCTGTTATCCTGTGGTGGTCCAGTAATCCTGCCAGCCATCCGAGGTCCTGCCTGGCATCCGAGGTCCTGCCTGGCATCCGAGGTCCTGCCTGGCATCCGAGGTCCTGCCTTCCCGTGGTCCTGCCTTCCCATGGTCCTCGTGTCCCTACCTTGGCTGCCACCGTGGGCCTAGTCGCACCCGCGGAGCGACCTGGTAACTCCCCGCCACAGCAAGACCATCCCACTTTGTGGCGGGCTCTGGCGGAGACCAGGAGTTCACTTAGACTCCGCTCCCAGGTTGCGGCTAGTGTTGTTATCCCCCACGGTGGTCCAGGGAGTCCACTGACTATTCCCCTGAGATTGTGACAGTCCCTTAACATTCATGGACATAAGTTTTAATACCATAAACTTTCATAGTATGATGTGCTATGAATTCTATTGTACGCATAAGATAAATGATCGTTACCTGCACCAAAGTAGAGTTTAGTTTCCATAAGATCTACCACAATCTGATATATGCTAGCATTTAAGAGACATGTGAGAGAACATAGAAAATAATAACAGTAACCGAACCATCTAGGATGCTTAAGCATCAACAAAGAGAGCAGTGTAAGTCCAATCTGCTCTAGGTATGAGGATAATAAGATTGTCCTGTTTATAGGACTAGCTGATCAACAGATCAGCGAGTGACTGTACTGGAGAGGGAACCGGGTGAGCATACCCCATACCTGTACCCCTGACTGTCAGCTCCTCAGGTGTCCTTGCTCTTTCTTGGCCAAGCCGTTCGCCATTCTTACTCCACTCGATGGAGTTCCCGTGACGAGGCTGGTATTTCAGGTGTGGATATCCCCCAAGCATTGAGAAGCTTGCGACCCTCTTATTCATTGTTGATAACTTGGGTTCTGCCATTCCTGGAGACCAAAAGCTGAGTAAGGAAGCCCCACTTGTATGGGATTTGGTGATCTCTCAGCATGTCGGTGATGATCGCTAACTGTCTGCGGGCCCTTAGAGTAGGTGCAGATAGATCAATGAATAGCGAGATGTCTTGGTATGGGGATGGGAAAGGGTTGTTTTTACGTGCCACTTCCATCACTTTTTACTTTACCGAGAAGAAATGCACTTAGTTTCATCTAAGTGTTTAGGTGTGGGCAGTCTATGTGCCCTGTCAATTTCCAGTTCTTGATTAGAGCAGCTTGGAACCAAGGTGTGCATTAACCATTGTATGTATTTTGGAAGTTCCTTTGGGGATATCAACTCTGAGATGCCCCTGAATTTGATGTTATTGCGGCGGGACCTGTCTTCTAGGTCCGCCATTTTGACTTGCATACGTTTTAGCTCTTCGTAATGTTTGTAATGCGTGTCTATTATGGCACTGTGTGAGGTTGCAAATTCACCCATTTTATTTTAAACATTATGAACTCTTTCTCGTACCTGGGAGATTTCAGTGGAAAGCGGGTGAAGTAGGGAAGTTATGTCTCTTTGAAATGAGCGCCTTAATGCCCCTAGCATGCACTCAGCCGTGACACTATCTGAAGCGGGAATCTGAGCAAAGGCCATCTCCTTCACTGTCTTCCATGCATCTTCTGAAGAGGTAGTACTCGATGATCTATCAGATTGGAGGCTTTTCTGACAAAAATAGCTAGTCTTTGTCACTTTTTGCAGGGTTTAGTATGGGAGCTCTGTCCTCAGACGTCCATACAGCACGGCAGCACGGCCGCGCCCCCCTCAACCTCTCTCTTGATGCCCCTGCACTACTTGGGGCTCATACAGTTTCCATCACCAGTCTTGCCCTACTATCCTTTTGCCCTCTGTTACTGCCATGCCCACTATCAATAAATTATAAGTGTTTTATGTAAATGGCAGCACCTTCCTCTTTTAACCTCTCATTAGGCACTGTTGAGTGGTGACAGAATGCTAGAAATCGTCACTTCCCAGCTCATGCTACGGTTGGAGATCTTTTCCTATTGGAATAGACACTGGTTAGGTTTTAATGTCAAAAGGCTTCCTGAAAGTCATGCTTGATGTCAAATGTGCTGCTTTACAAGGTAGCTAAAATAGTTGTGGTTTTCCTAATCCCATGCTGGAAAAATTATTTGCATGTTTCCCCCAAATCCTCTAGTGGAACATCCATGACGAAGTTTCCACATGCCTGCAAACGGCCTTAATTGGCAGTCTTTGTAAGCAGAACTCTTACTTCCCTACTAGAGATGAGCGAACACTAAAATGCTCGGGTACTCGTTATTCGAGATTTAGCCTGTATTATTTTCAAAGCCGTTCGTGGCGCCTTATTCTGTTTGACATTCCCTCTCACGCCGGTCATATCTATGAACTTATAAAACGCTATTTCTTAATACACGTGTCTTATACAATAAGGTTCTTAGAAGTGCTTGTTTGGGAGTAGCCTAGAGACAGGGCTTTTGGCGACTTTGGCGAAAGCCTTTTCGCCTGGGCTAGCGGGACAACAGCCAGCTTCCATGCGCTATCACATGGCGCTTTCTAGTTTGGCGTCATTGCTGTGTTACTCAATTCCCTAACCCGCCATAATTTTACATCACGAACTTAGAAGAACGCTACAGACACGGAACTTGGATGCAAAAGGGCTGGGACCGGGATGCTTACCCTGTGGGCTGGCTCATACATCTGCTGACGCAGAGATTGCGGGGGCCTACTCCTCGTTCCAGGTGCTCAAAGGCCTACTATCCCCTCCGCCCACCCTCCTCCCGTTTCTGTTCCTCCTCCTCGATTACCATTCCTTGGTTCCATATAAGGCGCCACATCAGTCGGATAGCTCAGGCACAGCAGCAGTGCCGTCTCTAACGACAGCAGTCGGTGGCTGAACCCTGCTGAGGCGCTCAGGCCTATAAAGGACAACACCGCCCAAGACGCTAATTACAGGCATCATTTCCACATCAAAGTTGTTAACTTTGTCGCACCCTGCTTGAATCCACAAAATATACTTGCAAAAACTTTTACCATTTAGGGATATTATTTTCAAGCGCTTCTTGCGCATTAATTGTTTCCATTCCCCTTCAAGACGCCATCCGCCATAGCCTAAACTTATAAGAACGCTACGAAACACCCACTGATCTTATACCAAAGTGCTGTTTGCGGGATGTAGCCTAGAGACGGGCTTGGATTTGCGAAAGCCTCCGCCTGCAGCGGAGCTCCGCTCTGCGCATCATGCGCTTCTTTTCGCATCTGTTTACGTTCCCCTATATTCCCCCGTCACCCCCGGCCATATCCTAAACTTATAAGAAGCTACTACCCCCTTGTATCTATAATCAAAAGTTGCTGTTTGGGGAGTGCGCTAAGACAGGGCTTGGATTGGCTAAGAAGCTCGCCTGGCAGCGGAGGCGCCAGCTCCAGCGCCATCAATGCGCTTCTGCGTATCGTTTACATTCCCCTCACCCGGCATATTCCTAAACTATGAATAGAACGCTACTACCACTGGAATCTTAACAGTGCTGGTGGGCGAGTCGCCTGAGGACCAGGGGCTTGTGTTGGCGAAAGCTCACGGCACTGCACTGAGCGCCCACGTGCTACCATGCCAAGATCAACTAACATATTTTTAACTGCAGCAACCTTAATCTAAACTACTAGTCTTTCTACTGGACCTCCATACATTGGTTCCCCTTATGGTCAGAGGATCGAGCTGTGTCGCAGGCAGAATTTGTGGTTGTTTTCACATGGCTTCATGTTAACTTGGTCGCACACCCTGCTGTGTAATCCAACAAAAATTACTGGCAAACTATTTATCAATGTACGAGATATATTCGGAGCACTTCTTGCTCACCACCTCCTTGGTTCTCGCTCTGCGCACCCAGTTGGTTTGAAAGCCTGAGGTCCATTTTAGGGTATGTCGGCATGACACGTCGAGCTGCTGGCCGCGTAGCTCTGCATGCCGTCCCTATTTGTGTCAGGGTCAATTATTGCATTGGTTGGTAGGGTGTATCAGCTTCATTCTGTCATCTTCGGCCATGGGCATAGATTCTTGTTCGCATAGTGTGCAATTGTTGGTTGTAGCAGCAGCCAGAGGCATCAATTGCATTGCGCCCGCCTTGTTTCCCGTTCCATTTCCAGTGGTGGTTCCATTCCTTGTTGCTGAGGGTTCCCTGGTGTTTGGCCAAGCTTCCTGTGCAGAGCTGTGGTCCCAGTTGAAAAAATGCTCGAGTCTCCTCATTGACTTCAATGGGTTCGTTAATTCGAGACGATGCACTGAGCATCGTGGAAAAGTTCGTCGACAGGTAAGTAAATGTGCCCCATTAGGTATTATATAGGTGGATTAGCGAACAAAGACTCACTTGGGTTTATTTAGTTTGCTAAAATGACAGCAAGGGGGCGAAGTCAAATTCTGCACTTAAAGGGCACAGTTTGAGTGTGCACTAAATTTATTAGTGAGACTCGACAGAATTGTGTCGTGCGCTCTGTGTTAGAGGTGCCCCAAAAAAAAGTTGATGCACCAGATTCATGAAGACCGTCCACCAGTTTTTTTTTTTGTTCTTTCTTCTTCCCTGTGCTGGTGCCTGCTATAGCATAAATTTGCTTATTATTATTTAGTTGTTTCTTTTTCATATTTATTTATTTGTTTACACTCCATGTAACAATTATAGATTTCATTGGTCCCATATAGAGATGAGCGAACACTAAAATGCTCGGGTACTCGTTATTCGAGACGAACTTTTCCCGATGCTCGAGTGCTCGTCTTGAAAAAACGAACCCCATTGAAGTCAATGGGAGACTCGAGCATTTTTCAAGGGGACCAAGGCTCTGCTGGCGCTCCGCTGCCAGGCGAGCTTTCGCCAATCCAAGCCCCTGTCTATAGGCTACTCCCCAAACAGCACTTCTAAGAACCTTTTGTATAAGATCAAGTGTAGTAGCGTTCTTATAAGTTTGGGATATGGCGGGTGAGGGGAATGTAAACAGATGCGCAAGAAGCGCATGATGCGCATGGAGCTGGCGCTCCGCTGCCAGGCGAGCTTTCGCCAATTCAAGCCCCTGTCTCTAGGCTACTCCCCAAACAGCACTTCTAAGAACCTTTTGTATAAGATCAAGTGTAGTAGCGTTCTTATAAGTTTAGGATATGCCGGGTTGAGGGGTGGGAGGAGGAGGAGGTATAGTAGGCCTTTGAGACCTGGACTGAGGTAGGCCCTGCAATCCTCTGCGTCGGCAGTATATGACCAGCCCCAGGGTCAGACTCGGTCCCAGCCTGCACCAAGTTAAGTGTAGTAGCGTTCTTATAAGTTTGGGATATGGCGGTTGAGGGGAATGTAAACAGATGCGCAAGAAGCGCTGAAATAATATCCCTAAATGGTAAAAGTTTGCCAGTATATTTTGTGGATAACACAGCAGGGTGGCGACAAAGTTAACAACTTTGATGTGGAATCCATGAAAACAACCCAAATTTCTGCCTGACACACCTCGTTTGATAAAGGGACGATGTATGGAGGCAGCTATATGGACGACTTTTGGAGGTAGCAATGGAGACAACGTGTGGAGGCTGCTATGGAGACAATTTAATTTGGATAGTGCCTGTATGTGGCAGTCCTGCTCGACCGAGCATCAAGCTCGGACGAGCATGTTCGCTCATCTCTATTCCCTACACAAGCCAGGTTAACACAAGTTTGTGTGTCTAAATCCTCCTGAGAGTTTTCCTTTAAAAGAACCCTACATATTGTCATGCTTCTGATATGAAAGGTCTAGTTTAAAACAATTACATTGTTATGTAATATTTATTTATTTTTTTTGTATCTTTCTTTTTATTGTTTTTAAAGAATAAAATAACAAGTATTACAATGCATGTATTACAATGATTGAAAAAGGTAGCTTATATTGTCAAATTTCCAAGATACAGATGTTTATCAAGTAATACATGTCATAATAGAGAGTAGATAACATGTAACATAAAAGCATAAAACAATGCCCATTGAAATTCCTCCAAATGTTATAATAATCCACGATATATCACTACTAGACCTTCAGTAACTTGTATATTTGTCGTCATAATGGAAGGGTTGACAAAAAATCATTCTAGGCTGCCCACTGTTTCTCACACAAGCTTTGCTGGCCTTTCGTTTTTGCAGTAAGTAACTCCATTTTATAATTATTATTTATTGTACAAAAAATTTCTTGTATTGAGGGAAGAGAAGATGATTTCTAGTTTTTAGCTATTAGATTTAGCTATTAGAGAGATGATTGTTGCGTGGGTAAATGGGATATTTTCGATACCAAGAGACAGCAAGGCAATACCTGGATCCCAGGGAATTTGGTGAGGAATGATAGCTCTTAGCTTAGAGTAAATTGAGTTCCACGAATCTTGGACATTTTTACAATGCCAGAAAATATGTTAAGAGCCTATTTCTTTATTGCATCTCCAACATAAGTTAGATGAGTTTGGGTACTTTTTTGCCAATCTATACGGTGTTAAATACCACCTGTATAGTAATTTCCTTGCTGTCTATTGATGGTTAACACATTTGAATGTTTTAGCAGATAATGAGAATGCATAGTCCCAAGAAGACTTTCTTCAGCTCTTGTTCCCATTTTAACTGAAATGGTAGTTTGCCTTCATTGTCTAATAGAAGTATGTCTTTGTATCCTTTACTGATGCCTTTTTTTTAGGCTTCTTTATTATAGAAGAACACATTATATAGAGGTCCTTGACATTTAGGATAGGAGTAAAAATTTAGCAACATTTCCCTTATCCTTAGGTATTTATAAAGATCACTCTTGGGAAGGTGATATTTTTCTCTAATACTTTGAAAGGGGTTAAGTGAGTTATTGGAAAAGATATTATGAATGTTGCGGATTCCCGATTTTATCCAATTTGAGTAGTCTATTTTGGGCTAGACTCTTTGAACAGTATCCATAGGGATTTCTGGTATATTGAGCTTGATTAATTTCTTCGTAGGAAAGTCTCTATTCCATAAGAGTGAGTAATCCTGCTTTGACAGAAGGAGATATATTCTTTGGGACTTTCCTTGTAATAGCTATCTGCCATAATAAAGATTGCATATTTGTTTGATTTTATAAATCAGATTAAATTTTGACCCACTGTCTGGAAACATCATTAATCCACCAAGCTTTTATTTGGTCCAATATCGTGGCATAGTAGTAAGCTTTGATAAAAGCACTATTTAGTCCACCTTTTTCCATGGGTAAATGTAATATTTTAGCTGCTACTCTAGCCTTTTTGGATTTCCAAATAAATTTCTGCAGTATTTGTTGGATTCGTAATAAGCTGTTATTAGGTACTATCACTGGAATATTCTGAAAGTAATATAATATTTTTGGTAGGAGTATAATTTTGGTAGTAGCTATTCCTAGCCAGGATATTGGATAATTAGAAAAGGATTGAATATCCTTCTGTAATTGTTCTATTAGAGAGGAGTAGTTGGATGATATAATGTTTTTTATTGGGTAGGTAAGAGATATGCCTAGATATGGTAATTTCCCCTTGACCCATGTATAGGGATATTTAATTAATTCTTTAGAGGCTTGAGATATGCCCATGTTCAAGATTAACAATTTAGCTTCATTAACCTTATAGTAACTAACTAAGCTAATCTTTAATAATTTGAGATACATGGGGTATGGAATTTTCCGGGGATGTTAACCCTTTCACGACCCGTGACATAAAAGCACGTCACGGGTCGGCCGCGGGTGATTGGAGAGGGCTCACGGGCTGAGCCCTCTCCATAGCCGGTAAGCTGCTGCCATCTTTCCGAGGATCATAGCTTCCCGTGACGTCATCGGGGAGTGGCGATCCGTCGCCATGGTAGCCTCGGGTCTCACGAAGACCTGAGGCTACTTCGGGTTAACCCATTCATTACAATGTACATTGTAATGTATGAGGAGTAAAATCCCCATACTCTAGTATGGCAGTATATGATAGGATCGTACAGACAACCTAGGGTTAAAGTACCCTAGGGAGTCTGAAAAATAATAAAAATAAATAAAAGTTTAAAAAATAGTTGTAATAAAAAACCCTAAAAACTCAAATCACCCCACTTTCCCTATAACTGATATAAATATAAATAAACAGTGAAAATCATAAACACATTAGGTATCGCCGCAGTCCTAAAAATGATAACATTGTAAATTTCATGAAAATTCACAAAAAACGACACCACCCACAGCTCAATACACCAAAATATTAAAAAGTTATTAGCGCCCGAAGATGGCAAAATCCCCACAAAAATTTTTGTACAGGGGGTTTTAATTTTTTTTAAATCTATGAAAACATTATAAAACCTATATAAATTTGTTATCCCCGTAATCAAACCGACCCAAAGAATGAAGCAGACATGTCATTTGGGGTGCACAGTGAAAGCCGTAAGATCCAAGCCCACAAGCAAACAGCACAAATGCGTTTTTTTTTACCAATATCACTGCATTTGGAATTTTTTTCCTGCTTCCCAGTACACAGCATGGAATAATAAATACCATCACTATGAAGTGCAATTTGTTACGCAGAAAGCAAGCCCTCACACAGCTCTGTACATGTAAAAATAAAAAAAGTTATAGATTTTTGATCATGGGGAGTGAAAAATGAAAATGAAAAAACAAAAAAGGGTGAGGTCTTGAAAGGGTTAAACAAATGATTACATTGTCCCCAAAAAGACCCATTTTATGATTAGTAGATCCTATTTGAATGCCTGATATATGTGGAGAATTACTAATTTGTTGTGCGAAGGGTTCCATTATAAGAGCAAATATTAACGGTGGTAGGGGGCACCCCTGGCGGGTTACATTTTTTATTTCAAAATATTTAGATACAGAGCCTGACATATAAGTCCTTGCTTTGGGGTTATTATACAAGGCCTCTATTAATATAATGAATTGTTGAGGCAGTCCAAATTACTTTAAGGTTTCCCTCATATATGACCAGTGAATTCTGTCGAACGCCTTCTCTGCATCCAAAGATAGAACCAGAGAAGGCGTTCGATTTGCCTCCGCTTTAGCTATTATATTGATAAAGCGTCTAGTTGCATCTACAGTTTTTCGTCCTTTGTCGACAAAACCTACCTGATCCTGATGCACTATATACAATATTCACCAACCTATTTGCTAGGATTTTTGCATAAATCTTTAGATCAGAGTTTAATAATGATATTGGTCTAAAATTAGCTGGGCATGTGGGTGACTTTTCTGGTTTCGGTAAAGTAATAATAACTGCTTCCAACATTTCATTTGGGAAATGTTGTGATTTAAACACGTTGTTGAATCCCTTTGTCATGTAAGGAATAAGGAGGCCTTGGTATTTTTTGCAGAAATTATTAGTAAGTCCATCCGGACCAGGGGCTTTGTTAAGTTTTAAAGTGGCGATTGTGTCCCTAATTTCCTCATTTGTGAAAGTGTTGGAATCTTAGTGTTGGAATACCTTTTTGAAGAATGGAGGGAAGTTTTGCCTTTTTTAAGTAAGCTTTAATGTCATTCATGTTGGGTTGAGGGGTCATAGGGTCCCTATGTAGGTTATAAAGTGATGAATAATAATTAGCAAATTCGTTAGCTATGCCCTGAGGATCCATTATTTTGTTTTTGTTAGAGGAAATAATATATTGGAATTTTTGTTTTTTGTACTTTAAGTTGTTTGGCCAGCAAAGCTCCTGATTTATTGCCCTGCTGGTAATGGTTCATTTTTAATCTTTTTATCTATTGATAATGTGTAGTTGGTTTTGAAGTTTTGATATGTTTTTTGCCCTTTCTTTGGAAAATATTACTTTATTCAATCTATGCAGAACAGACAATTCTTTGTTAGTTAGAAATGTTTGCTTATTCCTTTTTTCTTTTCATGTGCTGCTATACTCATATAATGGCCTCTTACTGAATTTTTTAAGGCACACCACAGTTTGCTTTGTGAAATTGATTGATTATCATTTTTTTCAAAGAATTCTTTGATGTACAAAGTTGTCTGTTCTGTATATTTTTTCTTCTGCAATATGTAGTTATTTAATCTCCAAAAAGCATTTGGTGAAGTGCTATATTGTTCATTAATTGTTATTGAGATCGGGGCATGGTCCGACCAAGTTATCGTATGTATGTTAGAATTAAGAATCCTATGTAGTAGATATTTGTCTGTAAGAAAGAAGTCAATCCTTGAATAAATTTTATGAGGGTGAGAGTAAAAAGTGAAATCTTTATCTAGAGGGTGCTGGCTTCTCCATACATCGAATAAGTTATTTTTATGTAGTAAGTCTGGAAGAAAGGCGGAGTCAGGATTTCTTCTATGGGAGGTTGAGTCTACTGTCTACTGCCATATTGTGGAGTTAAAGTCCCCAACTTAATAGTAGATTTTTGGTTTTTGTTTTCCATTTTTCTTAAAATTTTTTTTATAAAATTCTTTTGTTTTTTATTAGGAGCATATATGGTTGTTAAGGAATATGCTATGTTATTTATTATGCAGTCTAATATAATGTACCTTCCTTCACTATCGATTTTTGAGTTATTAAGAGTAAATGAAAGTGAGTTCCGAATGGCTATAGCCACTGCTCCTTTTTTGTTGGGTGCTGGGGCTGCAAAAATATGTGAATTTTTTTATTTTTTAATCTGACTAAATCAGTTTCCTGTAGGTGTGTCTCTTGGAGACAAAGAATATCTGCTTTTTGAGATTTAGCTTCTTTCAAACTAATGATCTTTGAAAAGGTGAATTGAGACCTTTAATATTTTTATAACCATTTTTTATTAGAACTGGTTATGCAATATACCCCTAGTAAAGTTTTTTTTGTAAGGTATTAGTAATCTAGCATTAGTGCAAGAGGTAGGAGGATGGGCAAGTAAACAAATGAACAAAAACCAAATCAACGTAATGATCAATGTGTTTATCAGGAATAATAATCTAAATATATACATAAGTGTCACATACAGGAAACCAGAGTATCAGAGCGTACATGTGTTGTGGCTGAGGCTTTGGCTATTTACAAAATATATGTAGACAGCTCGTACTGCCAGACCCCAAATGAAATTGTAAGAGTATGCGGTTATTCTAGAAATCCAGTGGATATATCTTAAGGCACATTGTTCACATGACATTCTCCAGACTTCCCGTAAGAGAACTAAGTGTGGTTGTATAACAAGATATTGAGGGAGGGAGCGCCCTCTGGTTGACAAGGGTGGTAAAGGAAAAAATTGTATATCTCACCCTAATCACATAGTCTTCCTTTTACAATGTGAAACTGTAATCCACTCTTCTGTCAAGCGTTGTGGGGAGGATGATTCGTTGCCTGTAGTAGAGGTGTCTTCTTCTGAGGTGAGATCCCACTCTTTGCACATTCTGATGGCTTCTTCAGGCGAGTTGGCAATATGTTTGTACCCATTCTTCGTAATTATCAGTTTAACAGGGAATCCCCATTTATACGCCACATTGTTGGAGCGTAGGATTTTTGCGCTTTGTGTAAACTCCCTTCTTCTTGAGAGAGTTGCAGCAGAGAGATCTGCGAAGAAAGCAATATTTCGGAATCTTTCAGGCACTTATGCCATTATCGCGTGAGATCTCCATTAAATTTTCTTTAATATGAAAAAAGTGAATCCTTGCTATCACATCCCTTGGGACAGATTGTGGGAGAGCTTTGAGTTTAGGTAAGCAATGGACCCTGTCAATTGTTAGGTCACATTCTGACGCATTGGACAGGTGAACGCATACAGGTGAACATATCGGTTAGAAAAACATGCAGTTCGTCTGTGTTTTAATTTGCTCTGGAATTCCTCTAAATCTGATATTGTTCCTTCTGGAACGGTTTTCTATATCAGCAATTTTATTTTTGAGAGCTGTTATCTCATCTTCCATCGCGTATAATATATATATATATATATCTTCGCTAACATAAAGTTTATCCACCACCAACAACAAGTCCAAAAAATATTTTATCCATCACATATGTCCTTACAAACTTATAATGAATTATTATATCAATCTTATCCTGTGCCATGTATGCTTTCCTTGAACCACAAGCATAACTTGAGGGGGTGTAGAGGTTGCGGTCGCACCCGGACTCAAGAGGTTTAGGGGGCCCTTATGGTGTCACTTTCGCATATGAGAAGATTATTACTATAAACCATACATTATATTCGGGGGCCTGGCACAGACTTTGCACTGGGGCCCATCAGCTTCTAGTTACGCCGGTGCCTTGAACAGCTGGGGGAATACTGCTGTGTGGGATGTGTGAAAATTGCTCATCTGGAAACCCAGATTCTGGATCTAAATGAGCAAGTTTCAAGGCTGCAGGCAATTGACAATATGGTGCGAAGTTTTCTGCTCTTGGAGCACAAATTCTCTAGGAATGATGGGTGTGGGGATGGAAGTATGGAAGTGCAGAGGGAGGGGGCAGCTAGTTGGGTAACATGTAGAAGGTGGGGGTAGAGGGAAGAGTTGCAGGGAGTCTAGTCCTGATTTGGTGCACCCCAATGAGTTTGCCAGGGTGGCTGATGAGGGGGATATCAGCTCTGGGGTAGCAATGCTGCAGCAAGACATGGCCTCTAGCAAACAGGGGACTGTCTGCTCCAGTAAGAAGGGTAATGGGAGCACAGGCAAAGTCAGACAGGTGCTGGTAGTGGGAGATTCTATTATAAAGGGGAACAGACAGGGCAATCTGTCGCAAAGACCATGCATACCGAACAGTGTGTTGTTTGCCGGGTGCATGTTGCCGATCGGGTTGACAGATTACTGGGAGGGGCTGGTGAGGAACCAGCGGTCATGTTCCACATTGGTACTAATGCCAAAGTAAGAGGTAGGTGGAAGGTCCTTTACAATGATTTCAGGGATTTAGGCCATAAGCTCAGGGCAAGGACCTCAAAGGTAGTTTTCTCCAAAATACTACCTGTACCACGTGCCACACTTGAAAGGTAGCGGGAGATCAGGGAGGTAAATAAGTGGTCCAAAAGTGGGTGTAGGAAGGAGGGCTTTGGGTTCATGGAGAACTGGGCTGACTTTTCTGTCGGCTACAGGCTCTACAGTAGGGATGGGCTGCACCTCAATGGGGAAGATGCAGCTGTTTTTGGGGAAAAAATAGCTAGAAAGTTGGAGGAGTGTTTAAACTAGAGACTTGGGGGAGGTCAACTACACTTTTGCAGTTGTGCAGTTGTACACAAAGACAGTGTAGCTAAAGAGCTGGGAAGAGTCATAGTCCATGGGGGAAAAAGGGGGGCTGGAATAAGATTGGGGAATAAGAACAAAAGGAATAGGGATAGGGAAAACCCATATAAAGTGCATGTACACTAATGCCAGAAGCCTCACAATCAAAATGGAGGAACTGGAACTCTTAATGTTGGAAGGCAAATATGATATAGTGGGTATCAGCAAGACATGGCTGGACAGTAGCTATGACTGGGCTGTTACTTTAGGTGGTTACAGTCTTTTAGAAATAATTGTATAAATAAAAAAGGGGGAGGGGGTTTGTTTATATGTGAATACTTGCCTCAAGCCTGTCCTGCGAGATGACATCAGTGACGCATATGCAAATGTGGAGTCCCTATGGATGGAGATAAGAGGAGGGAAAAAGAATAATAAATATTACTAGAAGTTTGTTATAAGGCTCCAAATATAATGGAGGCAGCAGAGGAAATGCTGATAAGTCAAATGGATGCGGCTTCAAAGCATGGTAAAGTACTTATAATGGGGGACTTCAATTACCCAGATATTGACTAGGGGGCCCGAAACCTGCAGGTCCTTCAAAGGTTTCAGTAGACAACAAAAGACAATTACCTGTCGCAACTAGTCTTGGAGCCAACAAGAGGGGGGCACTTTTGGACTTTTGCTACAAAAGTAGCAATGAAGCATTACAAGATTATATAGAGAAAAATAAATCCTGGATCATACAGGATCAAAAAGCGATCCTGGAAACTACAGACCTGTAAGTCTAACTTCTGTGGTGGGGAAAATATTTAAGGGGTTTGTTAGAGTTGCTATCCTAGAGTATCTCACTGTACATAACCTTATAACCCAGCATCAGCATGGGTTTATGAGAGATCGGTCCTGTCATACTAATCTGATTGGTTTCTACGAGGAAGTAAGTTCCAGACTGGATCTGGGGGATGCTGTGGATGTTGTATATCTGGACTTTTAAAAGTCATTTGACACCGTGACGCATAAAGGTTGGTGCATAAAATAAGACTGCTGGGACTAGGGGAAAATCTGTGTAGTTGGGTAAGTAATTGGCTTAGTGATAGAAAACAGTGGGTCATCAATAATGGCACATTCTCAGATTGGGTTGACGTTACCAGTGGAGTGCCACAGGGGTCAGTATTAGGGCCACTTCTTTTTAATATTTTTATTAATGACCTTGTAGTGGCTTTACACAGTCAAGTTTCAATATTTGCAGATGATACTAAGCTGTGTAAAGTAATAAATATCGAGGTAGATAGTTTAGCCTTACAGAGGGATTTCTGGGCAGAGGAATGGTTGATGAGTTTTGATGTAGATAAATGTAAAGTTATGCACTTGGGCCATGGAAACAAAAAGTATAATTATGTTCTAAACAGTCAATTACTTGGTAAAACAGGAGTTGAAAAGGACTTGGGGGTATTTGTGGATGGTAAACTTAATTTTAGTGACCAGAGCCAGGAGGCTGCTGCTAAAGCAAATAAAATCATGGGATATATAGGAATAGATTCTCATAAAGACATAGTTTTGCCCTTATATAAATCCCTGGTCAGACCACACATGGAATATTGTGTAGAGTTTTGAGCACCAGTGTATAAAAAGGACATAGTAGAATGGGTGCAGAAAAAAGCAACCAAGATTATTAGGGGAATGGGGGGACAGATTACAAAATTTGGGATTATTCATCTTGGAAAAAAGACGACTGAGGGGAGACCTCATTACAATGTACAAATACTTGAATGGGTAGTACAAGGATCTCTCGAAAGATCTTTTTGGATTCTGACATGTGTAGTTTATATGGTTATAACTTTTCAATACTGTTACTTATCAAATTGATTCTGAGAGTGTTTTCTCCTCACATGTTGTACTTCATTTTAGTGGTAAATTGTGGGTGAAAATTTTGGTGTTTATTTACAAAAAAAATTAAAAATGAAGAATTTTTTTGAGAAATTTGCCATTTTTGAAATGCAAAATCATTGCTTTTTTAGGCCAATAGATTTACCACCTAAATAAGTTACTGAACAGCATTTACCATATGTCTACTTTACATTTTCGTAATTTTTGAAATGTCTGGAAAATTTATTTTGAGGTCAAACAGCTTACGAATCAAACATAGGTTTTCCGTATTTTCAGGGATAAATACTTTTTTGAATGAAATTTTACATATTCAACATCAAAAAACCCCTATAAAATCAAGCCATTTTCAAATCTGAACCCCTCAAACTATCAGAAACAACTTTTAGGAAGATTGTAATAGTGATTGATTGATAGTAATTACATCAAAATGATTACGGGGATACCATACTTGAATATTGTATCATTGTATATTTCTTTTGTTTTACTAAATTTGCCAAATAAAACGTAATGTGGGGAAAAATCTATCATTTTTGCATTGCCGTCTTTCAAGTGCATAACATTTTTAGTTTTTTGGCTAAGGAGCTGGTTTATGGCTTGTTTTTTGTGGGGCATGTTATACTTTGCAAGAGAAGACATGTTTTTTTTCATTGCTTTTTTTGTGGAATTCAATAGGTAAAAATCCAAATTGTAAGCTTTTTTAACAGTTTTTTGTACAGTGTTATATGTCTCCTTATATGTTATGGGGTTATTGGCATTTTTATTGATTTATTGCTTTATTTTTTTATTGAATATGATTTTTTTTTCACTTTTTTGCTGTTTCCACCATGGGACATGAACACGCAATCATCTGATTGCTTGTTAATGATAATACTCTGCAATACTGATGGATTGCAGGGTATTAGCAGTGTCAGCCTATGCACATGCACAAACTCACTGTGCTCAGCGTCGGATATATCGGACGCAGAGCGGCAAGGGTTTAAGTGCATACATATACCAATCCTATGTTCACCATATTTCCCCATGTACAAGCAGTCCTCGGTTAACATACAAGATAGGTTCTGTAGTTTTGTTCTTAAGTTAATTTTGTATGTAAGTCGAAAATGTATAGTTAATGTAACCCCAGCCAAAATTTCTTTTTGATCTTTTTGATTGGATTTTAAAAAATGTTGGGTTGTCATAAGAACCAGAATTAACAATAAAGCTTATTTGCAGACAACTCCTCCACCAGATTATAATAGAGTGAGCTAAAGTACAGTAAATTGCCAACATCCAGAGGTCTGTTTGTAACTAGTGGTCGTCTGTAAGTCAGGTATTCTTAATTAGGGGACCGTCTGTATACATAAAAACTTCCTCAATATGCTGATGTTTAACCCCTTAGGGACCAATCCATTTTAGGGCTACTGAAGGTTTTTAGGGGACAATAACTTTTAAATACTGATAAGAATGAAACGCGATAAGATATGGTCTGGGAAAAAATTATTAATCCAATGTTCTTTTAATATTATAAGATATAAGGTAGAAGTTACTATAGGGATAATGTTTAAATAAAGAAAAATAGTGCTATGAACATGAGTGAAAATATGATTAAGAGTCTAGAGGATTCAGGCGCTCGAAGTATCGCATGGAGTAGTATGTATCTCTCTTTGCTCATGCTCCCGACACCTTTCACCAGCTTCATCAGCAAGTTAAAAATGGATACCTGCAGAAGGAAAGAAGGAACATAGCACTCGGTGACCCTTACCTCGGAAAAAAAACGCTGATGGACCCCTATCTGACCACTTCCCAGGGCTACAAGTCCCGAATGGTGGCTGCATCACATTTCTCGCCATCAAAGAGACACTCCAGAACACCTTGTCAGCCAGGCCTGGGGTCACAGTCACTCCTCCTAGGTACTCTTGTGGCAGCCTCAGCCTACAGTTCAGCCATGGTAGCTGCAATCCATAAGAGAGCCAGATAGCATGCCCCCGGACGCTTATCAAAAATGAAGTGCAGGGTGTGGCAATAGATTCCCCACAGGTACTAGATGTACAGTCTGCGTACTCTCCCTTACACAAACATCAGGAGGATGGCAGCTGCCCTTTGGTGCCCCAACACCCCGGGACCTCCGCAGGAGGCCATATAACATTGAGGGAGCCATGTCTTGCTACACAAGTGCCCTGCTTAATGCTGTGTCCTTTTCCACAGAGGACAATCTGCATAGCAGATAATGAAGTGTTGACCCCCACTCATCCACAACCGGAATAGCTGGCCTTATACGGCAAATATTTGAGCGCAGCTCCCTCTCTCAAGGGACTGATAACCCAGAATGACCTATGACTATCTCCAGCTAGTCCATCCTTGTCTGATAACTCTATAACTGGTGAGCCTCTATAGCAGGGGTGCATAACCCGCGGGCCGCCGACTGCGACTTTATTCTGTTTTTGCTGCAATTTGTGGCAAAAATGAAATAAAACAAGTGTGCAGTAAGCTATAATACCTGTACGGCTGTTGTACAGGGATGCTAGACCTGGGGGCAGGAGTTGAGGGGGAACTAGAAATGGTCGCAGGAGGAGAGGACTAGAACTGGTGGCAGAAGTGCAGGGGGGCTAGAACTGGGGGCAGAAGGGGGAACTAGACCAGGGGACAGGAGGAGGGGGAGTAGAACTGGGGGAAGGAGGGGGGAACTAGAACCTGGGGCAGGAGAGGTGGAACTAGAACTGGTGTCAAGAGGGGGGACTAGAACTGGTAGGAGGAGGAGAGGGGTGGACTAGAACTGGTGGCATAAGGGGGGCTCAAACTGGTGGCAGGAGGGGGGAATAAAACCAGGGGTAGGAGGGTGGGTACTAGAACTGGGTCAGTAGGAGGGGGGAGCTAGATTTTAAGGCTGGAGGGGGGCAGTAGAACTGGGGGAAGGAGGGGGGACTAGAACTGGGGACAGGAGGGGGTAAACTAAAACTTAGGCAAGAGGGGGTAATTAGAACAGGTAGCTGGAGTTGGGGAACTAGAACTGGAGGCAGGAAGGGGGGCAGAACTGGGGGAAGGAGGTAGTAGCTAGAACTAAGGATGGAAGGACTAGACCTGGGGGCAGCAGGAGAGGACTAGACCTGGGTGCAGGAGGAGAGGGGACTAGACTTGGGACATGAGGAGGGGGGACTAGATCTGGGGGTTTGCTATGTGGGAAGGGGGAAACACACATGGAGGGCACTGTCCAAGTGATAGAAAGAGAAAACCTGGGGAGGAGGGGGCTACTTGTCTGGGAGGGGGGGCAGTTTTATAGTAGTTATTTTCTAGTACATAGGGGGCAGTATTATAGTGGTTATATTCTTGTACATAAGGGCAGTATTATTGTAGTTATATTCTAGTACATAGGAGGCAGTATTATAGGAACTTCAAAACTAAGGTGTAAAAGACAGGTGTCCACTTTTTTGCTTGTAGCCTTTCCACTTACACTTTCAATTGCATCATTGTCTTCGTTATGGAAATAGCTTGGGCTGATCCCAATAGCAAGATCCTTCAGCACCAGCTGGTAAAACTTGATATATTTATTCAAAAAACCAGTTTAAAATGAAAAAAACATAGAAAAAGGAGGAACAAGTATTAAAACATGTTTGTACAAACGGACTGAGGTGACGTGTTTTGGACCTGTATTGTTTTGTCCTTATTCATACCTCTACTGAACGTAGTAATAGAACTGGCATATAAAATGCAAAAAGCAGTCGTAAAAGCTCGCCTCTAAGTCATGTGGTATGTAGTGTGGGCTATTTGGACTGTGCAATGTGTCCATCTGTAAGGGGCGGGACAAAACGGAGGAGAGTTAATGTGAAAGGTTTAATAAATATAAGTCAAGTCATTTCGGAAGTTTAATCCCAAGGGATGACATGTTTCCAGCTTAAGTATCCACTTAGCTTCTTTTCATGTATAATTTTTATTGGGGTCTCCTCTCTTGTTTGAAGTGACATGATCGATTCCTATGACTAGCATGTGAGTAACACTTCCTGCATGCCAATCCCAGGAGTGTTTGGAGGCTCCTGTAATGTTATGGGTGCTGGCAATAGTCCTAGGGTTGGCCCCCGTTATATGTTTCGAAATTTGGTCTTTTAATTTACTGGCAGTGCATCCAACATCCTGGAGACAGCATGCAGTACATTCGATCAGGTATATTACGCAAGTTGTTTCACAGTTTATCACCCAGGGTGACCCGACCTTGGGCTAGCTCCAGAGTTCAGGAGCACAACTATCACACAACCTTACCTCTAGGAGGCGATATTATTGTAGTAACTAGTATAGTAGTATATTGTTGTACATAGGAAGCAGTATTATAGTAGATATCCAAAGGCAAAGACAGAGTGCGGACTCCAGCAGTAGAGGTATAGAAGAATTCGTTTTTTCAGTTAAAAACTTGAGTTGGCAAGAAAACAGGCATGGGTATACACAAGACATGACACAAAAACAGAGCTTGCGGTAACGCGTTTCGGACTTAAGCTACCTAGTCCTTACTCATACCTAACAATACCTTCTATACCTCTACTGCTGGAGTCCGCACTCTGTCTTTGCCTTTGGATATTAGCCGCTTTGGCGGTCCCGACACCGGATCGGACCCTGGACTCCGGGCAACCTGTCGTTCTAAGGCCACACAAGGATTCAGGTTGGGTGAGCTGTTTTTCAATACTCTTTTCCTGTATCTGCATTGTGACATATTGGGGCAAATTTACTTACCCGGCCCATTCGCGATCCAGCGGCGCGTTCTCTGCTCTGGATTCGGGTCCGGCCGGGATTCATGAAGGCAGTTGCTCCGCCGTCCACCAGGTGGCGCTGCTGCGCTGAAATCATCTCCACGCGCCGGAATGCACCACCTCGGACCAGGGTGAGGTAAGCGGCTCCCACCGACACTTTTTTCGGTTTTTCAAATGCGGGCGGCGGTTTTTTTCGAATACGTCGGGTTTTCGTTCGGCCACGCCCCCCGATTTCCGTCGCGCGCATGCCGGCGCCGATGCTACACAACCTATCGCGTGACACACATCCCGGGGCAATTCAGGTAAATCGGCGCAATCGGAAATATTCCGGTGTCAACCCGTCGGGAAAACGCGATTCGGGCCCTTAGTAAATGACCCTCATTGTCTCCGGTTTTTTGAAATTCCGTGCTCCCCAATAACCTTTGTAAAAAAGGGGGTTTTTTTCTTTATTTGTCATTTACACATCTCCTTGGCCTATTTTTCATTTTTTATTTTTATTTACTGTTTCATGAACGACAGCTATATAAATACCCAGCATGGATACACCATCTTCTCAACTTCCTTCCACCTCCTATACATCTTTGTTGGATAATCCAGATCGCCTGAACAAGGTGTTAGAATTATTTTCACAAACAAACCATAATGATGATTCAGAAATGCAACTCCGGATTTTGTCTCACAAACTGGAGAACCTGCTAATTAATCAGATGAAGCTCTGGTGGGACTCCACCACACTCCAGACATACTCAGACAAACACATGATTCCTAGGGGATTACGTATCAAAAAATTCCCCTCAACAGAGCAAAACGCTGAATTCGAATCCAAATGGAATGAAATATTATCCAACTGTTCCTTCCAATTAATGACACTTATTATTAAGGATGAGCAAGATCGGCTCGCATCACTTGAAAATGAAATTGCGACCATCCAAACACAAATGAAACAATTTGAATCCTGCAGCAATTACCAAGATTTACAGAGCATAACACAGGAACGCCTCAACTCTCTTGAAACCAATATAATGCAAACTAAGAAAGAAAAATTCAAGAGAGACTTAGACGATTACGCGACAAATCAAGTTTACTTGAAAGCGTCCCAGTCTAAATATAAACCTATCCTACGCAAGAGAAACAAGCTCAATAAATCCTAAAGTAAAGTTACATTCTCGTCCTCAGAATATGAGTCGGATCTCAATACAGATACGTCAGATGCTGAAAATAACTCTCTTCCAAAAGAACAACGGTCAAAAAACTTCAAGCCTGTGGCCAAAACGGCCACAAAAAATACCACAGAGGGGGCAGGAAACACAAGGGACGATGCAGTAAAACGTACCTACACGACTCGACAAACCAAGAAATAAATTATAGTACGTCTGCACAGTCTCTGACACCTACCTCATACAAGAAGGATACTGCCATCTCCAGTGTTGTAAATCTTTCTGCTAACATTCTCTCGAACGATCAAATCAATGTGTTGAAAAAGGGCCTCAGTTTTGCCCCTACCAACAATATGGATCTTTACCAAACAATTAAGGACGTTAATAAATTTATCAGACTTCTAACTGTAAAAAAACATTTTTTTGATCAGAAAGACAAGCAGAATCTACTGTCTAGCAACCCCCCTGCCATGGTCAACAACATTGGTAAAGAAACTTTTGACCAGAAACTTCACTTTGAAGAATAAGTCCTATTATTAAATCTAATATCGGAGGATACCAGGGAAGAACCACATACCTCCTTTTCGGACACTTCCAAAATGATAAACACCAAGGGGCAGATTTACTTACCCGGCCCATTCGCGATCCAGCGGCGCGTTCTCTGCTCTGGATTCGGGTCCGGCCGGGATTCATGAAGGCAGTTCCTCCGCCGTCCACCAGGTGGCGCTGCTGCGCTGAAAATCATCTCCACGCGCCGGAATGCACCACCTCGGACTAGGTGAAGGTAAGCGGTCCCCAAGCAACACTTTTTCGGTTTTTAAATGCGGCGGTTTTTCCGAATACGTCGGGTTTTCGTTCTGCCACGCCCCCGATTTTCGCTGCGCGCATGCCGGCGCCGATGCGCCACAATCCGATCACGTGCGACACAATCCCAGGGCAATTCAGGTACAATCGGCGCAAATCGGAAATATTCGGGTAACACCCTAAGTAAAACTGTATAGAAGTTTATTTTATATATCTCATCTCACCTTGTTCAAGCTAAGAATTAAATGATATAATTAGAATGCAAACCATTGACTCAACCATTTCAGTTCGAGCTGAAACTTATTGGTCTTAGCTGGCAAACTTTAACATTTTATCTCATGGCCTTGTCACATTGCTACTGGAGTTTAAGCATGGCTTCTTTCATTTCAGCCTCCACTGCTTTCTCACTAGCTGATTGCCTCTTAATTTTTTATATTTATTACACTTTTCATTTAGGAGAAAGCTGGCCAAAAATGCAAGGAAACATTTGCCAATTACATTTTGGAGAGGAATAAATAATAAACTTCTTGACATCAGTAAATGTCAGATTACTCCCTCAGATCGATGCCCAGACAAGACAAAAAAGCATTTTGTTGCTATAAATGATGTTGGGTTCTGCAAATCATGACTGTAATCACATATTTACAAGGTTGTAACTTGGTGGTAATTTTCAAAAAACTGTGATGGTAAAAAAAAGTCTAATAATATTCAGAATTCATTTTAATTGGTATTTTTTATATGTTAGAAATGGATTTAGAAGCACTGTCCAGAGAAAGCCAGAAACCTATTAGTAAAGTATATCAACTAGTAACGCATAAAATAGGGTTAAAAACTATTTATTATAAAAATTATATCAAAGGCCAAAAGAGTTTCTCTTCCTTAGAAGAGTGGCAGTAAGTGGGGACCTGGATATAGAAGGAACATGTGATGTATTTCTACGATGTGTTCATACCCATTAGATCAAAGTTGCACAATATAATGAAGGGACTTGAATCGGTAGGACAAACAAGACAATGGGGTACATTTACTTACCCAGTCCGGAGGAGATCTCTGAAAGTGCATTGTCCGACGACAATGCACTGTGCCACAATTCAAGAAGATCATGCGCCCGACTTGCTGAATGTATCGCTTCCCTGCTCAGGTCCGCCGGAGATCACCTTATTCTTCCCGGTGCATGTAAGTGCTTGGCTTGTGACAATTTTGCAGTTAAATCCCACAGTTTGTCCAAATCCGTTGGATCATTCAACGGCTAACCACCCGATTTGTGTTGCATGAAAGCTGGCACAATAGCACCAAAATCCGATCCTGTGCGCCAAAAACCCTTTTTAACCCTTAACGCGGAAGCCACTTTTCACCTTCCTGACTCGGTCCATTTTTTCAAATCTGCGCTGTGTCACTATAAGTGATTATAACTTTGGAGTGCTTTAACATATCCAAGTGATTTTAAAATTGTTTTCTCGTGACTAGAGATGAGCGAGCACTAAAATGCTCGGGTACTCGTTATTCGAGACGAACTTTTCCCGATGAGTAACACGTCGGGAAAACGCGATTCGGGCCCTTAGTAAATGACCCCCCAAGAATCCCACTTTCTATCCGGTCAATGCTAGATCCACAGAAATGGACATGTTCCAGGGAGCAGTAGAGCTTGAGCTCAAAGCATTACGAGATTCTTCTCTTCAAACCACACGCGAATGTTATCTTACTGTTCGTGAATGTAAGGCCATTACACAACTACGGAACAACCCTAATATCTATATTCGACCCTCAGATAAGGGTGGTTCCATAGTTGTCCTTGACAAAGGACTATACAAAAAAGAAGTCGAAAATATGCTAAATGATCCTCTTGTATATACTAGACTAATGACAGGTCCCACTGAAAGTTTTGCTCAAAACCTGAAATCTTTATTGCAGGAAGGTAACTACTTAGGCATTTTTGATAAACATATGGCTGAGTTTCTATTTCCACTTAACCCTGTCACTCCATCGTTTTATGCCTTACCCAAAAACCCATAAGGAATTGTTCCCCCCACCACTGAGACCCATTGGGGGTCATTTACTAAGGGCCCGAATCGCGTTTTCCCGACGTGTTA
>WNYA01000724.1:0-60429 GCA_019512145.1 Engystomops pustulosus | reverse complement strand
TGTTACCCGAATATTTCCGATTTGCGCCGATTGTACCTGAATTGCCCCGGGATTGTGTCGCACGCGATCGGATTGTGGCGCATCGGCGCCGGCATGCGCGCGACGGAAATCGGGGGGCGTGGCCGAACGAAAACCCGACGTATTCGGAAAAACCGCCGCATTTAAAAACCGAAAAAGTGTCGCTTGGGGACCGCTTACCTTCACCTGGTCCGAGGTGGTGCATTCCGGCGCGTGGAGATGATTTTCAGCGCAGCAGCGACACCTGGTGGACGGCGGAGGAACTGCCTTCATGAATCCCGGCCGGACCCGAATCCAGAGCAGAGAACGCGCCGCTGGATCGCGAATGGGCCGGGTAAGTAAATTTGCCCCATTGTGTCAAGTATTAATTCTTTAACTGAACGTCTCAGCGCATGGCTGGACAAACTGCTCCAACCTCTTGTGTCTCGCCTTCCTGGTTTCTTGCAGGACTCAAAAACTGTCCTCAATGTTATGAATAATTTTCCTTGACACACATCATACAGTCGGCTTACGTGCGATGCCACGGCACTGTACACCTCCATTCCACATAACACAGCACGAACTGCAGTTAAATATCATTTATGTAAATACAGCAACTACAACGACACACTGCAGGAGTATATCATCACAGTGCTCATTTTTTTACTGTCCAACAATTTTTTCACATTCAACAATACTTTTTACCTTCAGAGGCTTGGCTGCCCCATGGGGGCTATCTTCTCCCCCTCACTAGCCAATCTATATATGGCATACTGGGTAGAACTTTACCTTTTTACTTTTGACAATCCATTTCTCACATCCATCACATGGTATGGCCGGTATATAGATGACTGTCTCCTGGTCTGGAATTCAGACCAGGAGGCAGTCAACAACTTTGTTACCTATCTTAATCATAATTCTTTAAACTTGCAATTCACTTTTTCTCACCATCCTGAAAACATGCCATTTTTGGACATCATGTTGATAGGTGACAGTCAAACACATACTGTAGTTACCAAACCTTTTCGTAAACCTACTGCTGGCAACACCTTACTGCATGCAAACAGCTGTCACCCCACACACACTGTCAAAAATCTCCCCATTGGAGAATTTCTTAGGGCAAGACGTGCATGCACATCACCCACTTATTACTCCAGGGAAGGTCAAGATATTGAAAGAAGACTCACACAAAGGGGCTATACATGTAAATTATGTAAAAGAGCTAAGAATATAGTAGATAGCAAAACTCGTATGACTTACCTCGATCCTAAACACAAGAATAGTGTACAGACTCAGTCCCGAATTACCTTCACTACGCAATACAGCCAGCAGTTTCATCATGTAGTCAACATTATCCAAAAACATTTGCCAATCCTCAAACATGAACCCACATTGAGACAAATATTACATATTGGTGTATCTTTTACATCCACCAGAGCTCGAACCCTGGGAAATCATCTTCTCTGACAAACCTTCCAACAAACATTGGCTCCAAGTTAAAGGCAGCTACTGCTGTGGGGGCAGCCGATGTAACTTATGTAAATATATGTGTAAAACCACATCTTTCATGTCAGTTAGCACAGGTATAAGTTACAACATTTCTTCATACATAAATTGTGAGACTACTCATGTAATTTATCTTGTACACTGCCCAATTTGTTCTCTTCAGTATGTGGGCTGTACTGCCCGCAAGCTCAAAGACCGCATAAGTGAACACATTACGGGGGCAAATCCCCGTACTATAGCTAGTACACGCAATCTCTCTGGCATCTCCAAACATTATAAGGAAATCCACTCTGGATCCATGAGTGGAATGCGTGTTATAGCTATAGAACAGGTCTCCAAACCCGAAAGAGGAGGAGACTGGAAGAAAGCACTGTTCTCCCGAGAAGCCTTCTGGATCTTAAACCTGGAAACCCGATCTCCAAAGGGATTAAATTCTAAACAGGACCTCATGTACTTCTACTAATTTTACTCTTTGTTGAGATCCGCTATTTCATATACATGTTCTCCCCCCCCCCCCTGTCTTTTCCCATTCTTTCCTATGTTGACATATCCACGCCCGTGGAAGGGGTGTTCCCCATGACCTCACCGGAAATTTGTTCAGGATCGCCACTGGGTGTTATTTAATCCCTGTAACAAGTTACTTGAGTTAGGTATGAGTAAGGACTAGGTAGCTTAAGTCCGAAACGCGTTACCGCAAGCTCTGTTTTTGTGTCATGTCTTGTGTATACCCATGCCTGTTTTCTTGCCAACGCAAGTTTTTAACTGAAGATGAAATAAACATTTTTTGATATTTTTATACAAAAAAAAGAATTCTTCTATACCTCTACTGCTGGAGTCCGCACTCTGTCTTTGCCTTTGAATATTAGCGGTCCTGACACCGGATCGGACCCTGGACTCCGGGGCAACCTGTCGTTCTAAGGCCACATAAGGATTCAGGTTGGGTGAGCTGTTTTTCAATACTCTTTTCCTGTATCTGCATTACAGTAGATATATTCTTGTACATAGGGGGCAGTATTATAGTAGTTATATTCTTTTACATAGGGGTGGTATTATAGTAATTATATTCTTATTTATAGGGGGATGTATTATAGTAGTTATATTCTTGTATATAGGGGGCAGTATTATAGTAGTTATATTCTTGTATATAGGGGGCAGTATTATAGTAGTTATATTCTTGCACACAGGGGGTAGTATTATAGTAGTTGCATTCTTGTACATAAAATGCAGTATTATATAATATTATACTTAGGGGCACTATTATAGTAGTTACAGTATATTCTTGTTTAACTGAGAAGGTATTGTAGTACTTTTTTGTGTATACATAAGACAGTATTAACTTGTGTTCTCTTAAAAAAGAAGTGTTATACCTGTACAAGGAAGGCAGTATGAGTCTCTGTCTCTGCGCTGTACATATTGATTTTGACCATCTAATGTAATTCCACCCACATCACATGGTCAAGCCTACTTGTTTTGATCCTGCCCACAGAATGGGGCCACTTTTACAGTTTGTTCCTGGGCCACTTTTAATTCCCAGTCTACCCCTGACTGTATATATATATGTAGGAGTGTAGTTTCTGTAATGGGGCAATTTACAGGGTTTTACTGTTATTTAGGCCATTCAAAGTCACTTAAAGCTGAGTAGTTCCCACTACATACAGGTTTTTGGTGATTTTCATAAAAATATGAAAAATGGCACCGAAAATTCTAAGCCCAACATTCTAGAAAAATGAGAGAATGCATAAAAATGCTAACTTCTGTAACAAAAATAAAGTTATGAAGTTATTTGGGTGGTATGACTAACTGCCTGAAAAAACAACAAATTTAGACCTTTTTCAAACTTTTTGCTAAATTAATTATTTTTTTTTATAACTAAACGTAAAAAATATCATCAAATTTTTCATCTAATTTGAAGTGCAATGTGTGAAGAGAAAACTGTCTCAAAATCCCTTGGATAAAGTTTACAGTTACATATGTTAAAAAAAATCAGGCTTGTTCCAAAATCCCTAAATGGCTTAGTACTTGAGGGGTTAAAGTCATATGAGCATGAGTAAACTATAATATTCATCTTCTCATTTGTTTAATATAAAGGATTTTCCTTTTGAGGGATTAATGAGGGTTTTAGGATAATGGGTACATTTTTCTATTTTTATTTTGGATTCCTTTCAAGCCAAATTAATTTAATAAATTGATTATCCTCGTTTTACTAGAAAAGGCCAAATACCATTTGAAGGTATTACAAATGCAATGACAAAAGGATTTAAATCAAGACAGCTGGATACCTGGTCTCAATTTAACAAAAGAGCAAATACATTGCAGACTTGTGCTCAAACTACTGTTTTAATCTATATTTTATCGCAGTTTGTTTTCTATTTCGTCTGTTAGATTTTTAATTCCACTATTTTATTTGACTAAATATTTTTAAATGTGAAAAAACTGCATTACATGGCTTGTGTCTGAGATATTGGGGCTTAAAGTAAATACTAAGAAGAGTGACCCTTGGTAAATACTAAGGGTCGCGGATCGCACTTTCATTGGACTGTTCACGGTTTTCGGGATTTGTGCAGCTTTGATGGGTATCTAAGAGGGGTTTGCACTAGGATAGTGATGCACGCGATCGGGGCTGGACTGTCGGACGATCCGACTGATTCAGACTGAGTGCGGGATTTAACTTTCAATTTGTGTCACAAGACAATGCACTTATATGCACCAGGAAGAAGAAGGTGAACTCAGGCGGACGTGAGGGGGGAAGCGAAACATGCAGGATATCGGACGCATGATCTCAGTGAATCGCGGCAAAGTGCATGATCGTCGGACAATGCACTTTGGGTGAACTCCTCCTTACGTGTAAGTAAATGTGCTCCATTGAGTCTGCAATGCAAAGGGTGATAACTAGAGATGAGCGTACACACTCGTCCGAGCTTGATGCTCGTTCAAGCATTAGCGTAGTCGCAACTGCTCGTTGCTCGGACAAATATTTTGCCAGCTCGAGAAAATGGAAAAATTGGCGGCCAGAAACAGAGCCAATCACAAGCCAGGAGACTCTGCACTCCACCCAGCATGACGTGGTACACTTACACGTCAATAGCAGTGGTTGGCTGGCCTGATCAGGTGACCCTGGAATAGACTAGCCCCTGCCCGCGCTGCTCGCATCATTCTCTGTCTGGATGCCGTTAGTGAGAGAGCTGCTGCTGCTGCAGGGATAGCGTTAGGGTGTTATATTAGCTTACTGTGAGGCAGGTGTGAGTCTACAAGAACCCAACAGCCCTTGTTAGGGCTAGAATATTTTTTTTTCTTTGCTTGTGGCTGGGCTTGCTGGCACTAGTAGTGCAGCTAGTACCATATTGTGACAAATTTGCAGGGAGACTTGCGAACGTTATATTTAGCTCTTAGTGACACACATATCCATCTCAAACACCTAAGTGGGACAATTTATTAGGGGTTTGATTGAATTAGGCACAGTCTGCCGATTTTTTTTTTTTTTACGTTTATTTCTTACGTTCAAAGTAATCTGGCAAAGCAGTGTGCTTTCAGTGTAGGCTAGAAAATAGCCATAGGAGAACCCCAACGGCTTACTTAGGCCTACAATAGCGTTATATTTTACTTTTTTTTGGTTTGCTTGTGTAATTTCACTTTCATTTATCTTTCACCCTCATGAAACGCTCATAGGGTTAACAAAATTCCCAAAGGTTGTTTTGAATATTTTGAGGGGTGTAGTTTCTGAAATGGTGTCATTTTTGGGGGGTTTCTGTCATGTAGGCCTTATAAAGTCACTTCTAACTAAATTGACCCTCCAAAAGCAGGTTTTGATGATTTTCATGAAAATCTGAAAAATTGCACCTAAAGTCATAAGCCTCCTAACATCCTAAAAAAAGGAAAAGATGTTTGGAAAATGTTAGTTATCAAGTTATTTTAGTGATATGACCAACTTTCCAAAAAGTAGAAAATTTTGAATTTGGAAAACATTGTTTTTTTCAACAATTTTGCCAAATTTCCATTTATTTCATAAATAAATACTAAATATATTGATGAAATTTCTCAACCAACAGGAAGTACAATGTGTCACGAAAAAACAATCTCAAAATCAACTGGATATGTTAAAGCGTTCCAAAGTTATAACCACTTAAATAGACACATGTCAGATTTTAAAAAATGGGCCGTGTCAGGAAGGTGAAAAGTGGCATCAGCGTTAAAGAGGTTAAAAAAATGATATATAATACAAGCTTTTTACAATATTATATTATTCTTTCACTGCAAAACAGCAGCACCAAAGTGTTATCAAGATCACAGGAAAACAGGCACCTCCTGCACTATATACCACAGTGATGTCTCTTCCCAGCACTGTTCTCTATCTGTGGAATTCAGCCACCACATAGTCCAGTTTTCATGGACCCAGCATGGTTGTGTGCGGCTGGCCTGATAATTCTCCATGTGCTTTAGAAATTTGTGATTGAGTACAGGCCATCAATAAGCCTTTAGGGTTTTCAATTCTATTTCACATCAGTAATGTCTTTTTCACACGACTTGCTGGCTTTTCTGTAGACCAATTTTATTTTAGTATGATGTTTGTCAGTAGAAGGACAAAATTCAGTGGGCTTTAAAGCAACCGTCAAACTCTGGCCACAATAAAAAAAAAATGCTCTGCAAATCCATACATAAATATTTTGGGGCTCATTCACTAAGGGTCTGCGGAGCGCTGTTTTGCATTTTGTGCCGGAGTGCCCCGGGATTTTGGCGCTCGCAATCGGATTTTGGCGCATCGGCACTGGCTTGCACGCGACAGAAATCAGGGGAGGGCCATTGGACAACCAGGTGTTTCCACAGGTGTGACTAGCCTGCGGTGGCAGCCAAGGCCGAGGTACCTTAGCAGGAGACAGTCTCGAGGTCAGTTCCAGGCACAGGGCAGGTGGCAGAGATGCAACGTCAAGCTCAGGAATATCACTGGGGAGCTTTTTCTTAGGCTGCGAGGCACAAAGATCTGTGAGGGAACATAGGAATGGGCTGGAACAGGATACAGGAACGCGCACACCAGAGCACGGACATCACGGGGATCGCCGCTGGAGCCGGGGCAGGAGTGAAAGGCCGGGGTACACGGAGGCACACGGATGCGCCTGCAGCCCGGGATATGGGTCGCAGGGGCACCTGTGACAGTGCCAATCAATTGTGTTACTTTGTGCTGGTTTGTGGTGCTAAAATTTGTGTTTGTGCTGCTATAATTTTGAATATATTCATAATTTTTCCCAGAGGTCAGCAGAGTTTATTCCTTCTAAAGTATGTATTTGCTAGCTCCCCCTGATGATCAAACCAGAAAAGTGTCACTAGGTTTGTTTTTTTACAAGTTCAACCTAAACACCTAAACTTGTGTAAATACCTAAATGTACCTTAAAAATTATAGCAGCACAAATGAAAAATGTTGCTGCACAAACCAGCACAAACGTAGCACTAACATTTGACATCAATTTTGTTTGATTCAGTTAACAGGGAGTGGGGGCTGACCTTTTGACCCTTGCAATTTGGTTAATATATTCAAAACAGAAGCAGCACAAACAAAAATTTGAGCAGCACAAACCAGTACAAACACAGTGCAATTGATTGCCAGCAGTTTTGTTTAAATTTGGGTAATGTGGGTGGGGGGGGGGACTGGTTGACCTCTGATAAACTCTGGGAACTTCTATTAATATCTTAAAAACAATAGTGACATCACTGAAACTTTCTGACCTTCTTTTTAGTTCAAACTGCTTGCACATGAATTTAAGAAGTGTCCTAGACACATTTGTGTTGCACGGGACACATTTGTTCTCAGTCGGACCGTGCAACACATTTATCATGCAAAGTCAGAAAGAAGTGTGTCGTACTTCCCATCTTAAGGGTGCACCAAAAAAAGTGGTGCAGAGAGTGCCAGATTCGTGAAAAAATCCTGAATCTGGTGCGCTCTGCACACTTAGCAGGCACTGTTGTCCTGTTCTTAGTAAATGTGGGCCATGGATTCTGAGGCAACGTGTGCCTTTTTGTTTTCTTTCTTGTAGATTTGTTAAACATCTTTTCCTTACTGCAAATATACTTGCATGGTTTCTCCTACATGCCTGAATAAAAGAACTGTAATCGGACCGATTTGTACAAAAATATCCCCTGAATGGGATTCTCTTGAATGGTCTGGTATCACGGCATTTTCTGTTTTTTATTTTTTTTGTTCAATATATTCTTTGACATCATATAGGCAACTTTCCCAAAATTTAGGACTTTACTACAGGATATAGACTGGCATTATATACTGTCACATGATAATCTAACATATAAATCTGAGTTTATGTGTGTGTGTATGTCGGCTAAAGGAATCTGCGAACACTTCAAAGAATGAAAGAAAGAGGCATTATCCAACCTCCTTATATTTTCTGTTGAGGATAATATTCTGAGATGGGCATAAAATTTAAATCATATTGCTTGTGTTCAGCATGTGTATAGCGACAGACTTAATATTATGTATAACCAATAATCAAGAAAGAAGATTTTATCACTCACCATAAAACATTTCTTATTTTTTTCATTTTAAAACATAAAAAGGTTGGCCAAAACAGGGTACAGATCAGAGCAGTCGTTATGAGTAGAGATGGGCGAATTTTTCAGAAAAATTAGATTCGACCCAAAATAAATCATGACGAATCACGTTAAAAACAGGCATTTGCTGGCTGCAGAGAGACTGTAGGACTGTAGGATTGTAGAACGTTGTGCCATGCTTAAATAAGCATAGGGAGCGCGGTTTGGTCTTCACACAATGCTGTGTTTTAGTATGACACGCACATGACAGCCACCGCTCTTAGAATCACTTCACTCTTCAATTCCATGTGCACTTACATAGGCCAACTTCACCAAATAAGCAGAGTGGGAACGCAGCCTGACAAGGTAACGTATGTAGCAGCTCAAAAGGACTGAGCTGAGGGCCAAGATCCCACTATAACATCAAAGAGTTCACTCTTTTAACACTAGACTAAAACGAAAAATAAAAGGACACAAAGGCGCTCATAGGGCAAACACCCGTTGGTTCAAGGAAATCATATCTCTGGTGACTAAGGTCAGGCTAGTTATGCTCTCACCTGGGGTAATTATGCTCAGTGTATAACTACTCAGAGTGTGTCAAGAGATGATGTAGCGCTGCAGTGCTCCTACCGGTTCCTCCTGGAAGGACCGTATTGCAAATGGCAGTGGATTAAAGGGAAAAAAGTGGAGCTTCCTCAGTGCGCTGCTACATTGATTTCAGGTTCAAACAATGTTTGACCACAAAATCATTTTATTCAACAAAGTGTCAATTAATGAACAACGGGCGGACTGCTCCCTTCATCAGGTGCTTAAATATTCTACAAATACATAATCTTCTTTTCTTATTATGTATTTGTAGAATATTTAAGAACCTGATGAAGGAAGCGGTCCACCCCCGAAACGCATTCTTCATTAATTGACACTTTGTTGAATAAAATGATTTTGTGATCAAACATTGGTTGAACCTGAAATCCATGTAGCAGTGCACTGAGGAAGCTCCACTTTTTTCCCTTTAATCCACTGCCACTCTTTTAACAATGACATTACGACAGAACCTGTTACATGTAGAAACCCTCCAAAAGAGTAGAGAGGGTGTCGGCAGTAATTCTGCATTGACATCACTGATCATTTTTCCCTTTATTTCGTCCATCAGTGTCTGCTTTCAATTGGTCAATAATCCATCTTCAGTATTGCTAAAGCAAAAAACAAACAGGAGTGGATCCAAAACAGAGATGACCAGTAAATGGGATATTTGCATGTCCTTTGTTCTGTATCCACTCCTGCTTTTGGCTATCAATCCTAAGGCTTTTCATTCCTTCTGACAGATGAAGTGAAGGTGGAAACTAAACATAGTGGCAACGTCATAGAGCGATGGAGGGTGTAAGCAGCATTATGAAAATCACATGGTGTTCCAGGGAGACAGTGGTCAGTTGGTAGCGGCATGAGTAGGCTGCAGAGTGGCACAAAGACAAATTATGGATGTGGCGGAAACATGGTAGGCCACAGAGTGGCACAATGACAGAGCGTGGAGGTGGCAGCAGCAGTGGCAGGAGGCCATAAATTGGAACAATGATAAGAGTGTGGAGGTGGCGGCAGAAGGAGCAGCAAGAGGCCACATAGTGGCACAATGATAAGAATGTGGAGGTGGCAGCGGCAGCAGCAGGAGCCCACATATCCCACAACATTGTGTGCATTGTGGCACAATGACAAAATTAATTTGAAGTTGAAATTTTCCATTTAAATTTGAAGATTAGAGAAGCCACATCCATAATACATTACAGTTTACCTGAAAATATCAGGTCTTTGCCAAAAAAGAACTGCAAAGGTGGCACCAGCAGCAGTAGCAGCAGCATGAGGTCAGAGGTGTGGAGGTGGCGGCAACATGGTAGGCCACAGAGTGGCACATAGAGTGTGAAGATTGCATCAACAGCAGCAGGAGACCACAGGTGGCAGCAACTTAGTGGCAGCAAGAGTAAAGCCACAGAGTGGCACAGTGAAAGAGTGTGGAGGTGGCAGCAGCATGCCTACATAGCCCATAGCAGAGGAGGCCACATTGTGGCACAATGACAAAGTTTGAAATAAATTCGAAGTGGAAATTTTCCATTTAAATTTGAAGATTAGAGACGCCACATCCATAATACATTACAGTTTTCCTGAAAATATCAGGCCTTTGACAAAAAGGAACTGCAAAGGTGGTATAAGCAGCAGCAGCATGAGGTCAGAGGTGTAAAGCTGGTGGCAACATGGTGGGCCACAGAGTAGCTCAATGATAGAGTGTGGAGGTGGTGGCAGCAGCAGCGATGACTGCCAGGAATCCCCCGGTCAGACCTGACAGAGGATGGACAATGGTGCAACTGTGTGCACAGTATTTCTCTATAGTATGCCAGTTGTTCCTTCCTCTCAGCAGCTGAAAAAAAGTCACCAATTTTTGACAGGTTGAAACATCGCATATCAGACTATGCTGGCGTATGCTGTTCTGACGCTGCAACTCGAAAAGGGTGTGCTTGGCTTTGTAAGAATGGCTGAAGTGCATGCACAGTTTCCTGGCCATTGTTAGAATGGCTTGCAGATGGATGGAAGACTTGAGGAATCTGTTGATAACCAGATTAAACACATGCACCATGCAGGGCCCATGGGCAATCCCTCCTCGGTGCAGTGCAGACACCATGTTCTTTAGCTCCCTGTTCACGCTTCACTTTCTGCCTGCAGATTCTACATATACACACGTTCGGCTCCTCTGGTGTCTTAACAATAAACTGCCACAATGCCGAGGTGGTGATTTTACTGCCAAGACTCTGCACTGAGCGAATACTGCTGCTGCGTTTGTAACCCATGGCCATTTGGCTCCCGTGATCACATGGCTGCCACCTTGCTGAATCACAGCTACAGTAGGGACTTGTTGCCTGCTCCGCTGCCTAATGCGCAAGCTGACCCTTTCTTCGTCCGACGATGATGAATCCCTTGCTACACCTTGTTCCCAAGTGTGAACACCTACATCATTGTGCATTTGTGTTTTCCTGTCACTGCTACTCTCCTCAACGATGTCAGTATGCACAGCCTGCCTGCTGCATGAAGCAGAGGATGTCTGCCCCATCTCATCAATGCCAATCAGCTTCTGACTGTCCTCAAACACTTCGTTCTCGCTGAATAGTGGCACTGAGCCCAGACCATCTAATAACTCTCTGGCTGAGGGAAATAAACAGGACAGAGGCTGGTTGAGGACAGGTGAGGGCCACTATGTGAATTTAACACTTTGTTGCTCTCAACTTTAGTAACAAAAAGTATTGGAATTTGCGTTATACAGATCCCCAAAAACAGACACCCTGTAATTTGAGCGAACATCACTCTATATAGCACGTGGATTTGAGACGTAAATCTTGCTCTGAACTTTAGAAACAAAAAGTATTGGAATTTGCGTTATACAGATCCCCCAAAATGGACACCCTGTAATTGGAGTTAAAATCACTCTACATAGCACGTGGTTGTGACACGTAAATCTTGCTCTGAACTTTAGCAACATAAAGTATTTGAATTTGCATTAAACAGATCCCCCAAAACGGACACCCTGGGATTGGAGCAAAAATCACTCTATATAGTATGTGGATTTGACACATAAATCTTGATGTGAACTTTAGCAACAAAAAATATTGGAATTTGTGTTATACAGATCCCCAAAATGGACACCCTGGGATTGGGGCAGAAATGAGTACAGAAACTATGTGGATTTCACAATGATTTCTTCCTATTTACTTCAGCAACAAAAAGAACGGCTATTTGGGGTACACAGAAGCACAAGAACTGACACCCTAGGATTGAAGCAGAAATCAGAACAGAAAGTATGTGGATTTCACATTGATTTCTTCCTATTCATTTCAGCAACAAAAAGAACTGCTATTTGGCGTATACAGATCCCCCAAAACGGACACGCTTGGAGCAAAAATCACAACAGCACAGTACAGTAGAAGCAACTGGACTCTACAGGCAGCACATGCAGTGTGAAGTGCCGAGTTTAGAAAATGGCTGCCTCATTTATAGTCTGTGTGACATCACATAAGCCTACCGGTCGCTGGTAGGCTTATGTGACATCACATAAGCCTACCGGTCGCTGGTAGGCTTAGAGGTCTGCGCATGTGATCGAGGGTGTTCCTTTCTCCTTCCCAGATTTCTCTGCCCCATGTAACACGTTGTACTCATGCCCATTTTGGTAATAAAGGAGGGGAAAAAAACATTGCTTCCACGTATCACCGTAAACTTCAGCTTCGTGATGAATCGAATATTCCCTGAAATTCTAACCGAAGTTAGAATTGTTAGAATCAATTCGCCCATCTATAGTTAGGAGCCTTCTGGTGCTTTCTCTAGCCTCTCATACATGACGTCCTTACCTATATCTTAATAAGGGTGGTATCATACGTTCCCGTTTTGATTCTGTATTGTAACGGAATCAAAACGCACTGGGGCTGCCCGTGGACGATCACATATGCTTTTGTATGCATGGGGCAATCAGCGCCCAGTATCTTGAATTTACACAATACAATACATCAAGCACTGATTGCATTTTGCATTAGTTTGTCTGCAAATGCCAATGTGATCGTCCATGGGATGTCCTAGTGCGTTTTGAATCCGTTACAAAATGGAATCAAAATGGGAACATGTGACTTCACCCTAAGTGTGGTGAAACGTCACTGTACTGGTAACCTAGGAACTGGAAAACTGTTCAGAGATCAGCAGTAATACAAATCATCTCAGAATGGCGTCCAGAGTGAATGAAGAACTGGTAAAATTGTCACATATATATGTTTTATAGGATTCTTAGAGACTGTCACAATAATTCCATGAAAAATATTATACTTATACGCAACATATCTCACGCCAAAAGCTGTATTATGTAGGGAGGCAGGATTATAGAGAGAAAAATAAATCCTGTAAAAAGCAGATAAAGGCTGCAAAAATAGAGACTGAGAGAAAATTGCCAGAGAGAGCAAAAATAATCCCAAATTATTTTTCAAGTATATAAATGATAAGAAACTAAAAACAGAGAGTGTGGGCCCCCTTAGAAATAACATGGGGGTCATGGTGGAAGGGGATGAGGAAAGGGCCAGTCTACTGATTGTCGCCTTCTCAACTGTCTTTACCCAGGAAAATTCCCTGGTGGAAGACACAATGAGGAATAATGTAAATTCTTTTTGGAATGTCAACAATTTGACCCAGGAAGAGGTACGGCGCCGCCTCGCAACCACTAAGATAGATAAATCACCGGGGCCAGATGGCATACACCCCCGGGTTCTGCATGAACTATGTACCGTGATAGACAGACTGTTATTTTTAATATTTGAAGATTCACTGAGGACTGGTTATGTTCCACAGGACTGGCGCATAGCAAATGTGGTACCAATATACAAAAAAGGATCAAATAGCGATCCTGGAAACTACAGACCCGTGAGTCTAACTGCTGTGGTGGGGAAAATATTTGAGGGGTTTGTTAGAGATGCTATCCTGGAGTATCTCACTGTGCACAACCTTATAACCCAGCGTCAGCATGGGTTTATGAGAGATCGGTCCTGTCAGACTAATCTGATTGGTTTCTACGAGGAGGTAAGCTCAAGACTGGATCTGGGGGACGCTGTGGATGTTGTATATCTGGAATTTTCAAAGGCATTTGACACCGTGCCACATAAAAGGTTGGTATATAAAATGAGACTGCTGGGAATAGGAGAAAATCTATGTATTTAGGTAAGTAATTGGCTTAGTGATAGAAAACAGAGGGTCGTCATTAATGGCACATTCTCAGATTGGGTTGACGTTACCAGTGGAGTGGCCCACGGGTCAGTATTGGGCAGCCCTTCTTTTTAATATTTTTATTATGACCTTTGTAGTGGGTTTACACAGTCAATTTTCAATATTTGGCGGATGATACTAAGCTGTGTAAAGTAATAAATACTGGCTGAGGGATTTTAAAGCACTACGAGGGATTTGTGGAAGCTTGAGGAGTGGAGCAAGAATGGTTTGATGAGATTTATGTAATAAATGTAAAGTTATGCACTTGGCCATGGAAACAAAAAAGTATAATTATGTTCAAACGGCCAATTACTTGGTAAACTGGAGCTGAAAAGGACTTGGGGGTATTGGTGGATGGTAAACTTAATTTTAGTGACCAGAGCCAGGCGGCTGCTGCTAAAACAAATAAATTATGGGATTATCAAGAGAGGAATGATTCTCATGATAAGACATAGTTTTGCCCTTATACAAATCGCTGGTCAGACACACATGGAATATTGTGTACAGTTTTGGACACCAGTGTATAAAAGGATATAGTAGAGCTGGAATGGGTGCAGAGGATTATTAGGGGAATGGGGGATTAATACACTGACATATTACAAAATTTGGGATTATTCAGTTTAGAAAAAAGACGACTGAGGGAGACCTCATTACAATGTACAAATACCTGAACGGACAGTACAGGATCTCTCCAAAGATCTTTTACATACCTAGGCCTGTGACCAGGCACAGGGGGCACCCTCTACGCCTAGAGGAGAGGCGATTTTACCATCAACTAGACAAAGTTCTTTACTGTACGACATGAGACTATGGAACTTGCGCAGGAGGTTGTTATGGCGAGGTCGACTCTGAGTGCATGTTTCAGAGAGGCTGGATGCCTTTCTGGAGCAAAAATATCACGGGTTTGGGATAAAACATTTTTTTAATTCTTAAAGTGGTTACTTGATGGACTTTGCGTCTTTCCTTCACCTTATATACTATGATACTATGATACTATGATAGGAGGCTGGTGCTTGGCATCATTGTTTCTCTTCTGTACCATCTCTAAAGAAACATGTGCAGTCTCATTGCACTGCCAAAAACTGCCCTAACAGGGAAGAGTATCGCCTAGAAAGATTGCACCTCAGTCAACAATCTATCACATCATAAAGGAATTCAAAGACAGAGTTCCCTTGCTGCCAAAAGGCACCAGGGCACCCAAAAGGACCAGCAAGCACCAGGACTTCTATTAAAAGTTTTCAGCTTCGGGATCGGCTACCAGCAGTGCAGAGCTTGCTCAGTATGGCAGCGGCAGGTGTGAGGGCGGAGACTCTTGGAGCAAGGCCTGGTGTCCAGAAGGGTAGCAAAGAAGCCACTTCTCTCCGAAAAACATGAGGGACACACTGATATTCTACAAAAGGTAGGGTAGTGGCTACTGCATGAGGACTGGGGTAAAGTCATTTTCTCTGATAATCCCCTTTCCGATTGTTTGTGAACATCTGAAAACAGCTGTTTCGGAGAAGACAAGGTGAGCATAACCACCACTTCTTGTCTCATCCCACTATAAAACATCCTGCAAACCCTTCAATGTGTGGGGTTGCTTTCTCAGCCAAGTGAATTGGCTCTCTCACAGTCTTGCCTAAAAACACATCCATTAATAAAGAATGGTACCAGAATGTCCTCCAAGAGCAACATCTCCAACCGTCCAGAAGCAGTTTGGTGTTCACAAATGCCTTTCCAGCATATGAGCACCTTGCCATAAAGCAAAGGTGATACTAATGGCTCATGGAACAAAACAAGAGATTTGGGTCCATGGCTGAAACTCCCAGATCTGGAGGCTTGTTGTCAACCATCAAGAGAGGTGGACAAACAAAAACCCACAAATTGTGACAAAATGAAGCATTATTGGTGCAAGAATGGACTGCTATCAGTCAGGATTTGGTCCAGAAGTTGATTGAGAAGATGCCAGGAGATTGCAGAGGTCCTGAAGAAGGTCAACACTGCTACCCTGTTTCCTTCCCCCTAAAATAGGACATCCCCTGAAAATAGACCTTGTAGAATTTTTTGTTCAAGCTTAGGAATAAGGCCTCCCCGAAATTAAGACCTACGGCAGCCATTGCGACAGCTCTCCCCCATTTTGTCATTAGTTCAGTAGACATTTAGATACCACAAGAGTTGTGACATGCGGGAAGAACTCATGGGATAAAATCTCTGACTGTTGCGCTGCAAATGTGATACAAGCAGTTATCCAGACATGAAGTGCTGACAAGAAGGGGATCATTGGAGAAAAGTGCTATTGCTAAACATGAGAGATTGGGGCCAATGATTCCAATAGAAATCGCAAGTCGCAAGAAATTTTGCATGAAATAAGTTTGGAGAGTTATAAGGATGTTAGAGAAGTTGATTTTTCTGTCCAACATTAAATGTGAATTATTTTTCATGGAAATATAAGACATCCCCTGAAAATAAACCTAGCACCTGTTTAGGAGCAAAATAATATAAGACACTGGGGGTCATTTACTAAGGGCCCGATTCGCGTTTTCCCGACGTGTTACCCGAATATTCCCGATTGCGCCGCTTGTACTGAATTGACCCCGGGTTTTTTGGCGCACGCGATCGGATTGTGGCGCATCGGCGGCCGGCTATGCGCCGACAGAAATCGGGGGTTGTCGTGGCCGAACGAAAACCCGACTCTCGGAAAAACCCCCGCGATTTAAAAAACCGAAAGTGGTCGCTTGGGAGCGCTCCCTCACCTCTATGGGATGGCGCATTCCGGGGCGTTAAGTATTATTTTCGGCGCTGCAGCGCCACCTGTGGACGCGGAGGAACTACCATCTTAAATCCCAGCCGGACCCGAATCCTGTGCAGAGAACGCGCCGCTGGATCGCGAATGGGCCGGGTAAGTAAATGTGCCCCACTGTCCTTATTTTTGGGAAAACAGGGTAATATTACTTGCCTCCATGAAACTCATTCTAACTTTCAATAAAAGCTTTTGGTTACTCATAATATGTTGCACTTGTATTTTGTATGTGATAAAAATATCCACATGCATATATATTTGACATGCCAATGCTTTATATGGTTATAGCAGCACCGTTTAGTGGTGGGTGCAACAGCCGTAGATCCTTGCAGGGTCCCAATAGTAGCCAAGTGGCATAACTTTTTACTTTTTTGGCTATGAAGTGGGTGATAGCTTGTTTTTTTTTTTTTTTTGGGACATTGTACTTGGCAACAGTATCAATCTGGAGTACATATGGTTTTTTTCCACTTTTTATTGCATTTTTTTTTGGTGGATGAAATAGGTAAAAAATCATAATTTTGTGGGATTTTAGGGGTTTTTTTATGGTGTTCATCTATAATATATCTTTTTTAATTCTACGAGTCATTATGGATGCAGTGATGATGTATATGTGGAGTTTGGTTTATTACCACATTTGATTCTGCCAAGATCTTGTGCTGCTTAAAGTTAGCTGATTGACATTGCATGCTGTTACTTAATTTATTATATATGTCACGGTTACACCCCCGCTACAATCGTCAGTACGGATTTGCGGGGGCACCCGTGCCTGATGGCTGCGGTCCCCACTCCCCCAGTCTACCCCTCACCTGGCTCCGGATTCCATGACGTGTCTTCCTTATTGGCGCTGGTATCCCTTCTCCTGCTATATAGCCTGTGACTCCCAACATCCTTGCTAGATTCTATCAGGTCAGTCTACTGAAGAGAAGCCTCCCGACATTTCAGACGCCTCCGTTCCTTAAGCGTTTCCAGATGCCTCCGTGTTTCTGTTCCTGTGTTTTTCCGTGTCCTGTGGTTTTGCCGTGGTCCTGTGGTGTTTCCCGTGGTCTGTAATCCTGTGGGCGGTCCTGTAATCCGTGCGGTCCTTTAATCCTGTGGCGGTCCGGTTACCTGTGGTTTTCCAAGGTTCTGCCAGCCATCCTTCCGGTCCTGCCAGCCGTCCTTCGGAGCTCCTGCCGCCTTCTTCCGACTCCTTCCACCGTCCTTTCCGAGCTCCTGCCAGCCGTCCTTCCGAGCTCCTGCCAGCCGTCCTTCTGAGGTCCTGCCAGCCGACCTTCCGAGGTCCTGCCATCCCGAGGTCCTGCCATCCCGAGGTCCTGCCTTCCTGTGGTCCTGCACTCCCATGGTCCTGCACTCCCATGGTCCTTCCTTCCCGTGGTCCTGCCTTCCCATGGTCCTGCCTGCCCTGTGTCCCTACCTTGGCTGCCACCACGGGCCTAGTCGAACCCGTGCAGCGACCTGGTGGCTCCCTGCTGCAGCAAGACCATCCTGCTTTGTGGCGGGCTCTGGCAAAGACCAGGAGTCCACTTAGACTCTGCTCCCAGGTTGCGGCTAGCATTTTTATCCCCCGTGGTGGTCCAGGGAGTCCACAGACTTTAGTCCCAAGGCACTATTCCCATAGACTGTGACAGTTGGTCATGAACTCTACAAAAGCCATGGACAGTCCCAAGGATCCATACCTGCTACCGGGTGACCTTCCCAGCACTATCGCCCAGCAGTCTCAAGAGATTGCTGCACAAAAAGAACTCTTGAACAAACTTGCTGCCACCCTTCGGATGATTGTCTCCCAGCAGTAGGCTCCTGTGACTCCTCCTGTTGCTTCTGTCACCCAGCCATGTTTTTCGGCATTAGAGTCTGGACCCGAAATTTTGATGCCTAACAAATTTGATGGCAACCCCAATTTTTGCAGAAGCTTTGTTGCTCAATGAACATCTAACTGTTGTCCTCCCAGTCCACCCCCGAATGCACTAAGTTGGCATTTGTTTTTTCTTTGCTCACTGGAGAGGCTCTGGACTGGGCTACTCCTCTATGTGATAGTGGTGACCCAGACATGGTTACCCATACCAAGTTCCTGGCAAAAACCCAGCCCAGGTTTGAACCACCTCAAGTTCATCCCCAGTGTCTCTGCAGCCTCCCAGAGCTGCTCCAGCGGCGCCTCAGCCTCCGCAGCCTCCCAAAGCTGCTCCAGTGGCGCCTCAGCCTCCGCAGCCTCCCAGAGATGCTCCAGCGGTGCCTCAGCCTCCGCAGCCTCCCAGAGCTGCTCCAGCGGCGCCTCAGCCTCCGCAGCTTCCCAGAGCTGCTCCAGTGGCGCCTCAGCCTCCGCAGCTTCCCATAGTCGCTCTGGCGGCACCTCAGCCTCCGCAGCTTCCCAGAGCTGCTCCAGAGACTCCGCAGTTTCCCAGAGCTGCTCCAGGGACTCCGCAGCTTCCCAGAGCTGCTCCAGGGACTCCGCAGCTTCCCAGAGCTGCTCCAGGGACTCCGCAGCTTCCCAGAGCTGCTCCAGAGACTCCAAAGCTTCCCAGAGCAGCTCCAGTGACTCAGCAGCTTGCCAGCATTGCTCCAGAAGTTGCCCAAGCCTCTGCAGCTTGCCAGCGTTGCTCCAGAAGTTGCCCAAGCCTCTGCAGCTTGCCAGTGTTGCTCCGGCCTCCCCTGAGGCCGCTCCAGTCTCCACCGGCCTCCCCTGAGGCCGCTCCAGACTCTCCACCAGCCTCCCCTGAGGCTGCTCCAGAGTCTCCACTGGCCTCCCATGAGGCTGCTCCAGAGTCTCCACCGGCCTCCCCAGAGGCCGCTCCAGAGTCTCCACTGGCCTCCCCTGAGGCCGCTCCAGAGTCTCCACCGGCCTCTCCTGGGGCCGCTCCAAAGTCTACACAGGCCTCCCCTGAGGCTGCTACAGAGTCTCCACCGGCCTTCCCTGAGCTCACTCCAGAGTCTCCACCGGCCTCCCCTGAGGCTGTTCCGGTGACCCAAGAGTCGCTCCAGCCACCAACATTCCAAGTGCCACTCCAGTCTCTGACCAGAAGACGTTCTCAAGATACCCTTGGCTTGGTCCATGCCAGCTCCAAACACCACAAGGTTGGTCCTGTCTTTACTGTTCCTGCTCTCTTCCTCGGATGTGTTCTAGCAACGAGAAAAATTGAAGGAGGCGAAAGAAGAAGAAAAGGCTGAAAAAGTTGAGAAGAGGGGGCCTAAGAGGGGGTACTGTCATAGTTACACCCACGATCCTCGGTACGGTAGTGGTGCCTGCTGCCGCGGTCCCCACTCCCCCAGGTCCATACTCACCTCACCTGGCTCAGGACTCCACAACGATCCCGTCCTGGTCCCACACCGGCTTCCTCCGAGGCCACGCTCCTGCTTCCTGTCGAGGCCGGGCGCTCCCTATGCTGGGTGGTCCCGATGCTGGGGCGCACTCGCCCGACTCTTCAGGAATTTAAAGGGCCAGCGTCTTCCTTATTGGCGCTGGCATCCCGGCTCTGCTATATAGCCTGGCGACTCCCAGCATCCCCTGCCGGATCTTCAGGTCATTCTACAGAAGAGAAAGCCTCCCTGAGAGTTTCCAGACACCTCCGAGTTTCCTGAGCATTTCCAGACGCCTCCGTGTTTCTGTGTTCCTGTGGTGTTTCCTTGTTCCTGTGGTGTTTCCGTGGTCCTATGGTGTTCCCGTGTTCCCATGTTTCTGTAATCCTGTGGTGGTCCTGTAATCCTGTGGCAGTCCGGTTATCCTGTGGCAGTCCGGTTATCCTGTGGTCTTCCGAGGTCATGCCAGCCGTCCTTCCGAGGCCCTGCCAGCCGTCCTTCCAAGGTCCTGCCAGCCATCCTTCCGAGGTACTGCCATCCCGAGGTGCTGCCATCCCTAGGTCCTGCCTTCCCGTGGTCCTGCTCTCCCATGGTCTTGCCTTCCCATGGTCCTGTCTTCCAGTGGTCCTGTCTTCCAGTGGTCCTGCCTGCCCTGTGTCCCTACCTTGGCTGCCACCGCGGGCCTAGTCGCACCCGTGGAGCGACCTGGTGGCTCCCCGCCGCAGCAAGACCATCCCGCAAGACCAGGAGTCCACTTAGACTCCACTACCGGGTTGCGGCTAGCATCTTTATCCCCCGCGGTGGTCCAAGGAGTCCACAGACTTTAGTCCCGAGGGACTATTCCCATAGACTGTGACAATATACTAGTACGTCCAGGTCCTTCTCAACAAGGGACTCTCCCAGATTTACTCCCGCAAGGACATGTGTTTCATGTGGATTATTAGCCCCTAGGTGCATAACCTTGAACCTCATTTGCCAAGTGGATGACCAAACACTCAGTTTTTCCATGTCACCCTGCAGCCTATTACCATCCTGAATAGACTGCATTACACTACACAGCTTGGTGACATCTGCAAAAATAGACACAGTACTATTATTTCCTACCTCTACACCATTAATAAATATATTAAATAATAGCGGGCCACGTAGAAAACTCTAGGGTTACACTGATTCGTGGGAACAAAGTTTTTTTCCCTCTTTTATTTAGCTAAATGGGCGCAAGCACAACGCGTTGCATGGGGCAGAGAACTCTGTGAAGGTGAAAGGAACACCCTTGATGACATCTGCAGACCTGTAAGCCAATCAGCGACCGGCAGGCTTCTGAAAGCCTTTATTCTTCCGATCCCCCACTGACAGACATGCTGTCTGAAGGACATGCTGACCCGCAGCCACTTTGAACGACCAACACGCCGCATTGGTAGGGGTGAAAAATTGAAGGGTTGTACGACCTTGCGGGTCCTGCTCCATTTTCCCACTGATCAGCCCGAAGAGTACCTTTACCAATCCAGGTAACCAGGAAATGTTTGTCCTGAGGAACTATGTGAATTGCCGTACTCGCTATGTCATCTATGCACTAGTTTGTCCATGCAACAAGGTGTATGTGGGACAAACTTCGCAGGAGTTAAGCAAAAGAACACAGCAACAACTTTCTACAATTGTCAATGCAAATTCCCACTTCCTTCAGGACAAACCGCTCTCTACAGTGTCGGATCACTTCAGGAGACACCACGCAGGTAAGACAACTGGGATCAAAATAGTGGGTTTGGATTGGGTGCGTCCCAACTCTCATGGGAGGGATATTCCCCCGGCACTCCTACGTTGTGAGAGTCGATGGATCTTCACCCTGGGGAATTTAGCTCCTAACGGCCTAAATGAGCATCTCTTGTTTACAGTATTTTACAAATCTCTATAGCTTCCCTGTCTGTCATATCCCCTGGTATAATCCACATGCTCCCATACCTGTTTTGATATCTTGTATAGGTTATTCATATATTTACACCTTTTGCTGATTTTTGCCTCACTACTCTATTTCTTTAGTCCTCCTTCCTGCATTCTTGTTCTTATTTTTCCTCCTTGTCTTGGCTGTTTTTTTTTACCTTTTTTTATGGACGGCCAAATGAACTACTTGGTCCTCAACTAACATGTCTCTACAGGCACGATTGTATAGCGGTAAGTTTTTTATATATACCTCTTTACACTCCTTTTTCACATATATGGTGTTACACTTCGGGATCCCTACTATCATCATTATTGCATTCTTATTTTTTGTTTCTTGTTGTTTCTCTTGATCCCCTTCTCGAATTGTATGGGTCGGGGTTTGGCCCACCCTCTTCATCACAACGGGTTGTGGTTTCGATTCACTTTCTTACACTCCTCCACACTCACCTTTACATGGCCCACCTTGTTTGGGCTTATATTCCATCTATGGTGTTCATCTATTTGCCGTATATTTACTCCATCTTTATATTACAGCCACAGATATTTTACTACACGCTGATTGCATAACTGTGATCTTGGTAACCTTCAACTTGAAGCACTGGATCAGTACGATACTCACCTGGCTCAAGCATGGATATGGACTACGACTCTATGGGATTATTATTTATCCCCTTGCTATGAACTCAACACATCACTTCTTTATTGGGCCACAACCCTCCTGCCTGACACGCCTTTGGCGTACATGGACTCCCGAGCTGGCATTGTTGATTGCCGCTTTTTCCCACGTGTATATAACTGCATATCCTCCCCCTTTTTATGTGTATTTTTATTTGTTGATTTATGTATTGTCATGTGTATCCTCCCCCCCTCCCCCTATCCCAGAGGTACCTACTTGTATTACTTTTGCTTAATCTGTACTTCTTAACCCACATACCTATGGTTATTATTTCATTTCAATACTGGCAACATCCAGCTTTGGTGCAGTGTATTTTTGCCAGCGTGCCATGCAAGCACTTAACATGGTGACATATCATGATAGAATGCACATCTATGCTCACTCATCGTACATTTTATGTTCATATTGTATACCTTTTATGCGTCTATATATGAGCATATTTGTCTGGACAGGGCCATAATGCGCAAGGATTACTTTCAGGCTTGTTACAGCCTATATTTGTACAACATACTTTCGTACGGCATGTATCTAAATTACTGTCTTTTTGTATGGGCAAAACATCACAAGTAATAAATGGTTCTGTTTGTCTTATATATGTGAATCTCCCTCTTTTTCTTTTATGCCCGCCTTTGTTTGTTTTTTTTTTGCGACATATTCTGTAGATTCCGCTCTGGGGTATTTCATAGCCCCACAGAGTACATGCAAATCTGCAATGTCTATGTTCTTGTATAACTCACCTCTGCATTTTGCATGCAACTTTCACCATGTGATTACTTGCCCCCCATTTGTTGTCTTTTGAGGGACATATTCCCTAATTTGTTCCATTTAAACGTAAGTTATATGCACCATTGGTTCCAGATGCATCTCTAGGTTTTTGTATTTGCATTTTTATTAACCATTCTGCACAGATGTAAATTTTCTAAAACGCTTCATATATTTTCTTTACACTGTTATGGTGTCATCCTCGGAAGGATTTTTTCCCATGAAGAAGAAACTCACGCACGATTGCCCACCTTACACTGCTCGGCAGTATGTGGGGTCACGTGACTGCAGTTCACGGACATTTCCGCTACCGCGCGATGTACAGATCCATACGCCGCTACACACTGCCTGATAGACTTCTGTAGGTACTAATTGATTCGATTGTTCTATTGTTACCTCTGGGCCAATGACGATGGGGGAGGGTGTGAGCTCCTATATATAATCGGGACATTATAGGAATCTCACACTTAGCCCTGAGGAAGTCACCTAGCAGGTGACGATACGCGTGGGGTTTGCCTTCCCCCTCTCTGTCTGCCTACACCTGCCTGCCTCCCTCGATTGTCCTACCCTACGACGTATTGGCATACCTCCCAACATTTGTGAAAGGGAAAGAGGGACAAAATGGCGGCACGCGATCCCCCTAAGCCACACCCCCAATCACTCCCTGGCCACGCCCCAAATTTTAGCCATATTATAATAATAAAAATCATCTCAATAAAAAAAAATAATAATTATCCTCTATGGCATTTGAACCTAGAACCTGCAGTGTCCATGTACAATAATGTCACAGTGTCCCTCTGTGATTATCAAGGTTTTGAATTTTGGTAACTAAGAACTATGACTACTGTTACACTGTGACACAGATTTAATGCCTTGGTATATAGAAAGGGATCTTCTCAGAGATTATTGTAATTATTGAGACTATTATTATTATTATTATGTAGATTATTATTATTATTATTATTGAGATGATTATTATTATTTTCACTATTATTAATAATCGTCTCCATAATAATAAAAATAATAACATTTACAATAATAATAATAATAATAGTCTCAATAATTACAATAAAAACCTCTGAGAAGATCCCTCTCTATATATCAGTGCATTAAAGGGGTTATACGGCGTTCTATCCAAAAATCAAAAAGCATTGCATCCCTTTTTTATGTTCCCTTCTTTATTACACCCACGTTTTTCAATTTCCCGGTTATTAGAATGAATTTTTAATACATATTTTACCTTTTATGGCTGGTGGCATGAAATGATGTCTAAAGATGGCCGCTGCGAGCTCCGCATGATAATATTAGTTCCCAGGATACCACACTCCCAAGGAGCACTTTTGTGCATGCCCACATCACACGCTCTTCTTCAATTGGCTGTGTAGCAGGCAGGGACAGCGTGCACGCACACACGCTGGCGAGTGCGAGCAGCATGCGAGAGAGCCTTCTACGCATGCGCGGCGGAAGACGCTGGTCGTTACCTTAGAGATCAGTAAGTGTAAACAGCTTTGGTTTGGCAAACTAACAATCACATTATCTTACAAATAATGAATTATTCGTAATAACTGTAATTCGTAATATGGACAGATGGTGATCTGAAGCTGATGACGTGGTCTCTGCTCTCCGCTAAGCCGACACATCTCTGAAAAGGATTCCCTGCACGATGTCTGCTCTTGGGAACCCTAGGAGGTGCAGTGACCATATATGGATAGAGATCTGAACCTGATGACGTGGCCCCTGCTCACCTCTAAGCCGACACTTCTCTGAAAAGGATTCCCTGCCCGATGTCTGTACAAGCCATTCTGTACTGTGAGTTCTGCCTTTCAAGGTATTTACTATGCGGACACAGCGCGGGACATGCCGGGACCTGGAGGGAAAATCTGTGACAATCTCATAGCTGCCCGTGACGCGGGGCAGAGGTAAGAAAAATGGGACTTTCCCAGCAAAATCGGGATGGTTGGGAGCTATGGTATTGGTATTGTATACACTGGGCATGTAGGGATCAAAATATTTTTGAGCCTTCTGATATTGGTCATTTGCACCTTTATGCACCATCTTTGCACTTTAGCTCTACATGGTTACCTTTTTCTACTACTTTTTGGCAGTCTGCAGTAGGGGTTTTTAGGGCAATTTGGCCCTTGGCAGTCACATACACCCCTCTGGTATACTTTTTAAGTGCTTTTATATTTATTGTTGTCCTGTTTTGTTTTCGCTTAGCCTTGTGTACACATCCCACCTTTTTCTTGTTGTGTTTGGATTGCTTAGCCATTGGGACGCGTTGGCTTATATACACTTTAGACTTTGGTTTTGCCTGTCCCACACATTTATGTGATGTCACATAGTCCTATAAAAACCAGCCATTTTCAATCTCGGCACTTCACACTGCATGTGCTGTCTGTAGCACCTAGCTGCTGTAAGCGTACTGTGCTGTAGCGATTTATGCACCAATCCCTGGGTGTGCGTTTAGGGGGATCTGTATACCTCAAATAGCAGTTCTTTTTAGTTACTGAATCCAATAGGAAGAAATCTGTTTCATATCTATCCAGCAGCTGTAGTGATTTGTGGACCTCTCCCAGGGTGTGCTATCTGTATAACGCAAATTCCAATACTTTTTGTTGCTAAAGTTCACAGCAAGATTTACGTGTCAAATCCATTTAGTTTATAGCCTGATTTTTGCTCCAATTACAGGGTGTCCATTGTGGGGTATCTGTATAACGCAAATTCCAATACTTTATGTTGCTAAAGTTCAGAGCAACAAATGAGTGTCAAATTCACGTAGTTTATAGAGTGATTTTTGCTCCAATTACAGGGTGTCTGTTGTGGGGTATCTGTATAACGCAAATTCCAATACTTTTTTGTGGCTTAAGTTGAGAGCAACAAATAAAAGTCAAATCCACGTAGTTGATTAACTACCATGTCAGACAGAAAGGTAGCAAGTGTAGCAGGCAGAGGTCGCAGCACAGTAAGGGGAATTCGCTGCAGAGGGTGACTCTGTGAGGCCAGAACTGCCGTTGTCATCAAAGGTTGTTGATTGGTTCACTAGGTTACCAAATTCCTCAAATATAACATCTGACAACCCCAGCCAAGAGTCTGTGAGTTAGTCAGATACAACAATTAGTTGGCATGGCCCAGGAGCAGGTCAGCGGCCCTCACCTGTCCTCCACCAGCCTCTGTCCTGTTCATTTCCTTCAGCCAGGGAGCTACTAGGTAGTCTGGGCTCAGCACCACTATTCAGCGAGGACGAAGCATTTAAGGACAGTCAGCAGCTGCTTAGCAGTGAAGTGATGGGGCAGACATCCTCTGCTTCGTGCAGTAGGCAGGCTGTTCATACTGACACCATTGAAGTAGCAGGGAAACGCAAATTGACAATGATGTAGCCGATCGCACTTAAGAGCCGGGTGTAGCAAGGGATTCATCATCGTTGGGCCAAGAGAGTGTCAGCTTGTGCGTCAGGCAGCGGAGTAAGCAGCAAGTGGCTACTGTGGGCGTGAGTCAGTAGGGTGGCAGCACGGGAGCCAAATGGCCGCGGGGTACAAACCCCACTTCGGAGGTCCAAGTAAGCAATGGTACAGGGGTTCAGCGAGGCAGCGGTGTAAAATCACCACCTCAGTGGTGTGGCAATTTTTTGTTAAGACACCATATGTATGGTGTAAATGTAGAATCTGTAGTATATGTGAAGCGTGGCCAGGGAGCAAACATTGGCACCACGGCCCTGCCATAACACATGCAGCGTCAACATCCAATGGCCTGGGAGAAACGTGGAACAGATGTGGAGGTCCATCCTGCCGCCGCAGCAACAGCAGCAGCAGCAGAATCTAGTGGCACACATGCCATTTCAGCCTGTCAAGCGTCCATCACCTCTGTCGAAGGGAGCTGTTTGTCTTTGACATCATCTCCCGGTCCAGATGCTCCTGCTCCTCGCTACGAATGGCGCCAGCAGTCGTTGAAAGAGGCAATTACAAAGAGACAACTGTATGCGTCCAGCCATCCTAAGATGCAGAAGCCGACCGTGCTCTTGTCCAAGTTGTTGGTACTGCAGTCCCTCTCTTTCCAAGTTGTGAACTCTGCACCCTTCAGAGAACTAATGGCTTGTGCCGAACCAAGGTGGAGAGTTCCAAGCCGCAATTTTTTTTTCCAAAAAGGCACTGCCAGACCTTCACCTAAAAGTACATCAGAAGGTGGGCCAGTCCTTGAGTTTATCAGTTTCTTCCAAGGTGCAAGGCAGCACAGACTTGTGGAGCTGTACCTACGGTCAGGGCCAGTATATGTCCTTTAGAGCCCAATGGGTGAATGTGCTTCCTGCCCAGCCACACAAACAACTTCCACAAGAGACACCGCTTTTTCCTCCACTGCTGCTCCTGCGCCGGTGTCCGCCTCCTCCTTCTCCACCACCTATTTTTTAGGGTAGGATTTAAGATATACTCTTTTAGTGTGCTTTGGCTGTGTTTCTAATCAATAAGCATCTTATAAGAAATGACTAAGGCCTCTTCCACACTAGCGTTGCATTTCACGTCAGGGTGCAATGCGTGAAAAACTGACGTTTTTGCCAGCGTTTTTGTTCCATTTTTCCTTGGAGTAATTAGCGTTTTTGCATTTTTCACGCGCGTGTTGTTAGAGTTTTTTTGCGTTTTCGGCGCATTTTTCACGCGCGATTCAATGGGAGACTCGAGCATTTTTCAAAGGGACCATGGTTTGGGATTAAAATGTGTTATTTAATTGAAAAATAATGTCTTCTGATAAGTTGCAAACATCTGCGATCTATTCTTCACTGTTCCGCGCGTATATTATCTCCCGACAAGTTAGCAGATGTGAAGAACAGCTCCGTCAGCAGCAGCTTAAGTCTGGATTCCTTAATGAGAAATTTTGTTCAGGAGGGTAGCTGCCACCAGCAGCAGCAGGACATGGAGCAGACCCTGCACCAGCAGGTGGTGGCCTACTTGGACAGCACTTTACCACCTCAGGTAGAGGTTCCTATGGACTACTGGGCAGCCAAACTTGATGTGTGGCAGCAACTTGCAGAGTTTGCAGTAGAGAAGCTGTCCTGCCTGGCCAGTAGTGTTGCATCAGAGCGGGTGTTCAGTGTGGCGGGGCCATCGTTACTCCAAGGAGAACCCGCTTGTCCACCCATAATGGGGAGTGACTGACTGATTGGCCAGGATTTCAACTCATGCCTTATGCATAAGATTAGATCAGCCATGATGCCTCCCCCAAATGTTGAGAAATGAGTGTGGGTTCTAATTACCTGCCTCAGACACTATTCTGATGCTGCCACCAGCCTGATGCCCCACATCTGCTGCAAGGTGCTCCATCTGCCTCCTACCATCTTTACCAGGGACTGGAATTTTCCGCCACCTCCACGCTATATCATTGTGCCACTCTGTGGGCTCCTGCTGCTGACGCCACCTCCACACTATATCATTGTGCCACTCTGTGGGCTCCTGCTGGCGCTGCTGCCACCTCCCCAATACATCAATGTTCCACTCTGTGGGCTCCTGCTGCTGCTGCCACCTCCACACTATATCATTCTGCCACTCTGTGGGCTCCTGCTTCTGTTGACGCCACCTCTACACTGTATCATTGTACTACCCTGTGAGCTCCTGCTGCTGCTTCCACCTCCAGACTATATCATTGTGCTACCCTGTGGCTTTCCATGTTGCTGCCACCATGTTGCTGCCACTTGTGGGCTCCTGCTGCTGCTTCTGCTGTTACCACCTCCACACTCTATCATCTGTGGCCTTCCAAGTTGTCGTCATCTCCACACCTCTGACCTCAAGCTGCCACTGCTGCTTTTGCCGCCTTTGCAGTTCTTTTTTGGCAAAGACCTGATATTTTCAGAAAATGTATGCATGTGGCGTCTCTAGTCTTCAAGTTCAAATTTAAATGGAAAATTTCAACTTCAAATTCATTTCAAACTTCGTCATTGTGCCACAATGTGGCCTCTTCTGCTGTGGGCTCTGTGGGCTCCTGCTGATGCCGCCACCTCGATACTCTATTATTGTGCCACTCTGTGGCCTACAATGTTGCCGCCACCTCCACACATTTGACTTCATGCTGCTGCTGCTGGTGCCACCTTTGCAGTTCTTTATTGGCAAAGACCTGATATTTTCAGGAAACTGTAATGTATGATGCATGTGGCATCTCTAATGTTGCCTCCTTTGCTTTGGTTTCTGTGGGCTCCTGCTACCACCTCCGTACTCTATCATTGTGCCACTCTGTGGATTTCCCTGTTGCTGCCACCATTTTGCTGCCACATGTGGGCTCCTGCTGCTGCTTTTGCTGAAGCCACCTCCACACTCTATCATTGTGGCTTGCCATGTTGCAGCGACCCATAATCCTCTGACCTCATGCTGCTGCTGCTGGTACAACCTTTTTTAGTTCTTTTTTGGCAAAGACCAGATTTTTTCAGGAAACTAATGTATGATGCATGTGGCGTTTTTAATCTTCAAACTTAAATGAAATTTAAATTTCGATTTAATTTCAAACTTCGTCACTGTTCCACAATATGGTCTCCTCTGCTGTGGGCTCTGTGGGCTCCTGCTACCATTACACTCTATCATTGGGCCACTCTGTGGCTTTCCATGTTGCTGCCACCAGAGGACTCCTGCTGCTGCTTCTGCTGACGCCACCTCCATGCACTGTGGCCTAGCATGTTTCCGCCACATCCATAATTTGTCATTGTGCCACTGTGCGGCCTACTCATACTTCTGCCAACTAACCGCTGTCTCCCTGAAACACCCTGTGATTTTCGTAATGCTGTTTCACTCTCCATCCTCTATGACGTTGCCACTATGTTTAGTTTCCCCCTCCATTTCATCTGTTAGAAGGAATGAAAAGCCTCAGGATTAATAGCCAAAAGCAGGAGTGGGTACAGAACACAGAGGACATGCAAATATCCCATTTACTGGTCCTCTCTTTTGGATCCACTCCTGATTATTTTTGGCTTTAGCAATACTGGCGATGGATCAATGATAGAGATGAGCGAGCACTAAAATGCTCGGGTGCTCGTTATTCGAGACAAACTTTTCCCGATGCTCGAGTGCTCATCTCGAATAACGAACCCCATTGAAGTCAATGGGAGACTCGAGCATTTTTCAAGGGGACCAAGGGTCTGCACAAGGAAGCTTGGCCAAACACCTTGAAACCTCAGAAAATGATGGAAACACCACGGAAATGGACAGGAAACAGTAGGGGCAGCATGCATGGATGCCTCTGAGGCTACTTAATCGCACCATTATGCCAAAATTATGGGCCCCTGTGTCTCGGCTCCTCCCCACCCAAAATGGGCCTGGGGGGCCAGAAGCGTTTACTTTGAAAAAATTATCATTTTCAAAGCAGGCGGGGGCTACAAACAGCACTTCTAAGAACCTTTTGTATAAGATCAAGTGTAGTACTGTTCTAATAAGTAATTGGCTTGGTTATGGCGGGTGACGGGAATGTAAACAGATGTGCAAGAAGCGCTGAAATAATATCGGTAAAAGATAAAAGTTTGCCAATATATTTTGTGGATAACACAGCAGGGTGGCGACAAAGTTAACAAGTTTGATGTGGAAGCCATGAAAACAACCAAAAATTCTGCCTGACACAGCTCGTTTGCTAAGGGGACGATGTATGGAGGCAGCTATATGGACGACTTTGGGAGGTAGCAATGGAGACAACGTGTGGAGGCAGCTATAAAGACGACGTGTGGAGGCTGCTATGGAGACAATTAAATTTGGATAGTACCTGTATGTGGCAGTCCAAAAAAGTTTTCAAACCAGAGGAGCAGGTAGGTGGTCCTCCAGAAAAATTAAATAGATTGAGTGCCTGTATGTGGCACTCCCAAAAATTGCTTAAAACAGAGGACCGGGTAGGTCCAGAAAAATTAAATACATAGAGTACTATAGCTAGAGCCAGTTGGCCCTGGCAAAAAATAGCCAGTTTCCTCTGCTTTAGTGTACAAAGAGGAGGAGAAGGAGGACAATGAGGAGGAGGAGTGCATACATTATTCAGGTTGAGCTTCTTTCACCTGGTGGAGAATGGAAATCCAGAGAAATCCAGGCTTTATTCATCTTTATAAGCCTCAGCCTGTCAGCGCTGTCAGTCGACAGGCGTGTATGCTTATCGGTGATGATGCCACCAGCTGCACTGAAAACCCGCTCAGACAACATGCTAGCGGCAGGGCAGGCAAGAACCTCCAAGGCGTACAGCGTCAGTTCGTGCCACATGTCCAGCTTTGAAACCCAGTAGTTGTAGGGAGCTGTGTGATCATTTAGGACGATGGTATGGTCAGCTATGTACTCCCTCACCATCTTTCTGTAAAGATCAGCCCTACTCTGCCGAGACTGGGGACAGGTGACAGTGTCTTGCTGGGTTGACACAAAAAACTGGCAAAGGCCTTGTAAAAGTACACCTGCTTTTGCTGGACAAGCTGCCTGCTCGCCTACTCTCTCTCGCTACTTGTCCCGCAGAAGTACGCCCTCTAACGCTAGCGCTGTCAGAAGGGAAATACTGTTTCAGCTTGTGCACCAGGGCCTGCTGGTATTCATGCATTCTCACACTCCTTTCCTCTCCAGGGATGAGAGTGTAAAGATTTTGCTTCTACGTGGGTCCAGGAGAGTGAATACCCAGCAATCGGTGCTGGAATAAATGTCACACACAACCATGCCTGGCTTCAGGTTCAGCGGTGCCAGCCACAGATCAGTCTGCGCAGTGATGCCCTGTAATGGCTCTTGGGCACCGCCTGCTGTTGCTTAGCGATGGCACTGCTGCTGTGCCTAGAGCTACCGACTGATGGTGACCTGCCCACTGATGGTAATTCGGAGGAGGAAGTGGAGGAGGGGTGGGAGGAGGAGGAGGCATAGTAGGCCTGAGAGACCTGGACCGAGGTAGGTCCCGCAATCCTCGGCGTCGGCAGTATATGACCAGCCCCAGGGTCAGACTCGGTCCCAGCCTCCACCAAGTTAACCCAATGTGCCGTCAGCGATACATAGTGGCCCTGCCCGGCAGCACTTGTCCACATGTCCGTGGTCAGGTGGACCTTGTCAGAAATGGCGTTGGTCAGGGCAAGGATGATATTGTCTGACACATGCTGATGCAGGGCTGGGACGGCACATTGGGAAAAGTAGTGGCGGCTGGGGACCGAATGCCGAGGGGCATCCCCCGCCATGAGGTTGCGAAAGGCCTCGGTCTCTAACAGCCTATAGGGCAGCATCTCCAGGCTAAGTAATTTGGAGATGTGGACGATAAGTGCTTGGGCGTGTGGGTGGGTTGCACTGTACTTCCTTTTGCTCCAGCGTCTGTGGTATGGAGAGCTGAACGCTGCGCATGGAGACATTGGTGGATGCTGTGGAGGATCGTGGAGGCGAAGGTGTGGTTTTCACACGGGAGGTGTTTTGGCTGGGGTCCTGGGCAGGTGGCTGACTAGCAGATGACACAGGGGAAGGAGCAGTCGTGTGCCCGGCCGGAGGTGAATGGCCTTGGTTCCATTGAGTGGGGTGTTTAGCATTCATATGCCTGCGCATACTGGTGGTGGTTAAGCTGGTAGTGGGGGAACCCCTGCTGATCCTGGTTTGGTTGCACACCACAGTCCGTCGGTCATCCGGTGTTTTTTAAAGAACTTCCAGACTTCCGAAAATCTAGCCATCGCCACGGGATCTTCACTACGTGAAACATTTGGCGCGTAAGCACCAGCTCTGGCCCTGCCTCTCCATCTGGCCCCACCACTGCCTCTTCCAAGCTGTTCTCGTCGACGACTCGCCTCCGTCTCGGAAGCACTGTGTTCACCCCGCCTATCAACCCAGCTTAGGTCTGTCACCTCATCATCCTCCGATCCCTCAGTCTGCTCCCCCCTCGGACTTCCTGACAACAACTTCACCACTGTCTGACAACCGTGTCTCCTCATGGTCCGACACCTCTTTACACACTTCTTCCACTACGTCAACAATGTCATCATCACCCACAGACTGCAATCGGTGGAAAACCTGGGCATCGGAAAAGAGCTCAGCAGCAACCTGACAAGTGGTTTGTGACACTGGGAAGGGTCCAGAAAACAGTTCCTCAGAGTATGTCGGTTCAAATGCCAAATTTTCCTGGGAGGGGGCAGACTGGGGGTAAGGAGGCTGAGGTGGAGGAGCTGGAGGAGTGCTGATTTCGGTGACATGGGTGGACTGCGTCGAAGACTGACTGGTGGGCAAATGGCTAGAAGCATTGTCCGCAATACACGACATCACCTGTTCGCACTGTTCTGGCCTCAACAGTGCTCAACCACGAGTCCCAGTAACTTGAGACATGAACCTAGGGAGTGTCGCTCTGCAGCGTTTCCCTGCTCCCTCATCAGCAGGTGGTGTCTCACACCGCCCAGGACCACGGCCTCTGACCCCTGCAGTAGTTGGACGCCCACGCCCTCTACCTCTACCCCTAGCCCTCGGGTTCAACATTTTCAAAATAAAGTGTAAACCGTAAAAAAAATTTTGTGTTTTTTTTGTGTTTGTTTTTTTGTGTTTTTGTTTTTTTAACAAAACGATGCTATCCTATTGCTATGGCAAGTTTCTAACTTACACTGACAGCACACAACAGGATTTTGTGTGCCTGATGACTTTTAGTTTTGAAAAAGAAAGAAAGAAAAAGCAGACTGTGCCTAATTCAATCAAACCCTTAATAAATTGTCCCACTAAGGTGTTTGAGATGGATATGTGTGTCACTCTGAGCTAAACAGAACGTTCGCAAGACTCCCTGCAAATTCATCACAATATGGTACTAGCTGCACTACTAGTGCCAGCAAGGCCAGCCACAAGCAAATCAACAAAAAATATATATAACGCTATTGTAGCCCTAAGAAAGCCGGTTGGGTTCTCGTATGGCTAGCTTCTAGCCTACACTGACAGCTCACAACTGGATTTTGTGCTGTGCCTGATGACTTAGAGAGTTATAAAAAAAAAGAAAAGTAAAAAAAAAAAGAAAAAGCAGACTGTGCCTAATTCAATCAAACCCCTAATAAATTGTCCCACTTAGGTGTTTGAGATTGATATGTGTGTCACTAAGAGCTAAATAGAACGTTTGCAAGTCTCCCTGCAAATTTGTCACAATATGGTACTAGCTGCACTACTAGTGCCAGCAAGGCCAGCCACAAGCAAATCAACAAAAAATATATATAACGCTATTGTAGCCCTTAGAAAGCCGGTTGGGTTCTTGTATGCCTAGTTTCTAACCTACACTGACAGCACACAACTGGATTTTGTGGTGTGCCTGTCACTTTAAGTTTTAAAAATAAAATTTAAAAATCAGCAGACTGTGCCTAAATCAATCAAAGCCTTAATAAATTGTCCCACTTAGGTGTTTGAGATGGATATGTGTGTCACTAAGAGCTAAATAGAACGTTCGCAAGTCTCCCTGCAAATTTGTCCCAATATGGTACTAGCTGCACTACTAGTGCCAGCAAGCCCAGCCACAAGCAAATAAAAAAAAATTAAATATAAAGCTATTGTAGCCCTAACAAGGGCTGTTGGGTTCTTGTAGAATCACTCCTGCCTAACACTAATCTAATAGAACACCCTAACTCTATCCCTGACCAGCAACAGCTCTCTCCCTAACGGCATCCAGACAGAGAATGATGCGAGCAGCGCGGGCAGGGACTAGTCTATTCCAGGGTCACCTGATCAGGCCAGCCAACCACTGCTATCAAAGTGTAAGTGTACCACATCATGCTGGCTGGAGTGCAGAGTCTCCTGGCTTGTGATTGGCTCTGTTTCTGGCCGCCAAAAATCAAAAGGGTGGGAGATGCCATTTTCTCGAACTGGCGAAATATTCGTCCAAGCAACGAGCAGTTTCGAGTACGCTAATGCTCGAACAAGTGTGTTCGATCATATCTAATCATTGACCAATTGAAAGCGGACACTGACAGATGAAATGAAGGGCAAAATGATAATTGAGGTCAATGCAGAATTACTAAACACCCTCTGCACTCTTTTGGGGGGTTTCTACATGTATCCGCATTTAACAGAACAGGTTCTGTCGTAATCTATGGAATCATCTGATGTCAGTGTAAAAAGAGTGCACTCTTTGATGTTATAGTGGGATCTTGGTCCTCAGCTCAGTCCTTTCGAGCTGGCACAGACGTTACGTTGTCAGGCTGTGTTCCCACTTCGCTAATTTGGTGAAGTTGGCCGCTGTGGGTGCACATGGGATTGAAGAGTGAAGAGACTCTAAGACCGGCTTCTGTCATGTGCATGTCATGCTAAAACACAGCATTGTTTGAAGACAAAACCATACTCCCTATGCATATTTAAGCATGGCACAACGTTCTACAACACCCTACAGGCTCTCTACAGCCATGAAATACCTTTTTTTGTTGTTTTAATCTTTTTATTGTTTTTCCAACATAACAGTAGGAATTCTTCACTTAACCGAAAATCACTCTAACAGATCGAGTGAGCTACTCTCTATCCCTGCCCTTGCAGGGGCAACATTTTAAACAGCAAACTCTGCAGAGTTATATCACAACATATTTGTTTAAGGTAACATATAGGGGATGGGGTAGGAGATAAGTAGAGGAAGGGGGGGGGGGTATTGCAGGGGTGGTGTATTATGGGAAGAGTGAGCGGTCTTCCAAGTAAGTCACAAGTCTGATAGTCTTATTGATAGTCTTAATCCTGGAGCTTTATCCATCATGGCTTCTTGGGAGCGCAGGTCTAGAATTCCTCTTCAACACCATTTTCTCTGCTATTCTAGAACGTTATGTATGACTACTTTTGAGCACAGCTCATGGAAGCATGCATTATATAACTCAAATATACATTAACTCTGGCTCACGTAGACTTAGGGTTTCTTTAGGTGAGTTTGGTTGGTGGGGAGGGGGGGATTAAGGGATGTAGTTGGATTGAGGGATAGGGAGGGGAGTAGGTTCAGCAATCACCTTGTATTCCTAGATAACGTTTAAACTTGAAACCAGGATGTCCAGCCGTTAGCCTTAGGTCCATCTGCGATATTGACTTATTCAGTGTTATGTCTTAAATGGTTATCATTTTCCCTTCTTGATATAGCCTGTTCTCTTATCATGTGTTGTCTCTTGCATATATTGCCTTTCCCAACTGGTAGCGTATGTAGTTGTTACGTCTATGGAGACGTTGTGCCTAAATTTCCTCCATGGTTTCCATAGGAGTGAGAATTTATGGTGTGACCTATTTTGCTGACCATTTCTTCCATTCTGTATATAGCGTCTACTCCTTCTATCCATTCTTCTACCGCCGGGGGGTCTTTTAGTAACCATTTTGCCGGTATTACTAGTTTAGCTGCTTGTATCAGTTCGGTGGTGAGGTTTTTCTTACTCAGTGTACAGCTTTTGTGTGGGAGCCATAAAAGGACAGAGTATTAAATTAATCCCAGAGATATGTTTAATTTGTTTCTCAATCTCTTTGCAGTAGTGCTGAATAAGTGGGCAACCCCATAGAATATGGCCTAGTGTCCCTTTTCTCGTGCCACACCTCCAGCATGTCTCTGAATTATTTAGACCCTTTGTTTTAACAACACAGGGGTGTTGTACCATCTTGTCACTGTCTTATATGAATTTTATTGGATCCTCACACACCTTGAAAAACCATGGGAGTTTTTGTGGATCATTTTAATATGTCTAAGAAGTTTATATTTAGGTCTTTTTCCCACCCAGGGATATAAGCTGGTTTAATACTTGACTGCTTATAAAGTATACAGTCATAAAGGATTGAAATAGCTCTTTTAGGCATCGCGTCTTTTTTGAGCCATGATTCTAGCCATGTAGGGTCTTTTAATTGGGGAAAATTTTTATGTAGCGTTTCATATGTCATTTTAAGTTCTGCTAGTTGCAGGAATGTTGATCCAATTTTTTTTTTTTTTTAATGTCTCCTCTAGTTCCTCATGGAACTGTTTCAAAGTGGTATTTATCCATGTGGACCATATATCAGGTACATCTTTCCTATTAGGTTTAATTAGAAAGGGTTTAGGCTACTAGGCATGAGAGGGGACGGTGTGTTTAGTAGTTGCTTTTCAATTCCAAGTGTTTGTATCGTTTTAATCTTCCCTAATGTTATTGGGTTCATGCTTTGATTAGTTTTCATTATGGAGTTGTGTCCACCTTTAAAAGTGTATGGCTTTCTGGTATATTTTGGCGTCTGGTAGGTCGAATCCTCCATCTTTCTTTTTAAGGGTCAGTCTATCATGTGCCAGTCTTGCTTTCTTATCCCTCCACAAAAATTTGCTAAAGGTTGATCTAAGTTTTGAGAAAAACACATTTGGTATTGCTATCTGGATCATTTGTAGCAGGTACAAAATCTTGGGCATTATAAAAGCTTTAAGTAGGTTTTTCCTTCCATGAAACAAATGGAAGAGCTTATGAGGCAAGAGTGGCTTGTAGTTGATTCAGTAATGGGGTGTAATTTTCTTTGAAAAGGGATTACACATTCCTAGTTATTTGCACCCCTAAGTAAGAGATTTTTGTAGGTTGCCATTTAAAGGGGGTGCTGTTTTGAAGCTCTTTTACGATTGTTATTGGGGTGATAATATTAAGTGTGTCCGATTTTCCAAAATTTATCTTGAAATTTGAAATTGCCCCACATTCATGGAAGAGATCTTGAACTTGAGGTAGGGACTTAGACGGATTTGTTAAAATTAACAATAGGTCATCTGCGAATGCAGCGTTTAAATGTTTGGCATTCCCCACCTTCAGGACTGTGATATGTGGGTGCTTATTGCTTGCAATAGTGTTTCCATTACCATTATGAAAAGTGTTGGTGATAGTGGGCATCCCTGCCTGGTTCCATTCCTAATTCGGAAGGCATTAGACAGGGCTCCATTTACCTTTACACAAGCTGTAGGGTCAGAGTATAAGGACATCACTGCATCTATAAATTTCTGTGGTAACCCGAACCGTTGTAGCGTTGTTGTCATGTATTGACAGGAGACCCTGTCAAATGCCTTCTCGGCATCTGTGCCGAGAAGGACTAGAGGGATTTTCTTAATAGTGGCATAATGAACAGCTTGAATAACTCTAGCTGAGTTGTGATTTCCTTCCCTTCGAGGGACGAACCCAGTTTGTTCTTTGTTTATCAATACAGAGAGTTAGGGACTCAGTCTCCTAGCAAGGAGCTTTGCCCATATCTTGATATCTGCATTTAATAAAGAGATAGGGCGATAGCTGCCACAGTTTTCTGGGTCCTTCCCTGGTTTGTGAAGTACTGCAATCGTTGCTGATGTGCATGTTTTGGTAGCGGCACCCCTTCTAACATTGCATTGCACCAGTCTGTAAGATGTGGGGAAAGAACCTCTACAAATTTTTTATAGTATCCTGGAGGGAAACCATCTGGTCCAGGACTTTTGTTTAGAGGAAGGGACGAGATGATCTCTTTTATTTCACTTTGTGTAACTGGTTTTGCCAGTTCCTTTTGTGCTGTTGCGCTCAATGAAGGTAGAGTAATTTTATTTAAAAAGGTGTTTGCAAGTTCCTTTTTGTCAGGGATATTCTCTGTGCATCTTTCATCTAAATTGTATAGATCCTGAAAATTCACGGAAAGCCTCAGCAATATCAGCAGTGTTCAAGCGCTTTTTCCCTTTTGTGACACAATGGTGTCTACATAGGCCTGCTCCCTTTCTGTTTTGATAAGATGAGACATCAACTTATTTCCTTTGTCTCCATGCATGTATTGTGTGAATTTTGCATACTGATACCGCCTGGCTGACTGCGAGTTCAGCAGATCTAAAAGTTCTTTTCTCGTATCTAGTAGTTCCTCCAACTTCCCTTTAACTTTGGATCTCTTTGCTGCTGCTTCAATGGATAGTATACGAGCTAATAAATCTTGCATTTTTTTCTCTTTCTTTTTTCCACCATGCTCCTAATGCCATTAATTCCCCTCTTATGGCGACTTTATGGGCTTCCCACATAATTGTTCACGAGGCGTCTTTTGGTCTTTTACTGGTAAAATAGAAATTTAATTTCCTCTCCATAATTTCTGTTTGTTTGGGGTCATCCAGAAGTGTCTCATTGAGCCTCCATAGGACTGGCTAGGACTCACTTAGAGATATAGTGACTGTAAATGGGGCATGATCTGAAAGTGTTGTTGGATCAACTCTTGCCGTTTTGATAATATCTGGAGTTGATATAGGGGTAAAGATGTAATCTAAACGTTGGAATGTCTTGTGTACTGCCGAATAATGTGAAAAATCTCTCTCTTTGGGGTGCATTAGCCTCCATGTATCAAGTAACCCAGCTTCATAAATAGCTTTTTGAGCAATCCTGATAGATTTTTGTGAGTGTGATGAAGTGCCCGTGGAACAGTCAATAAGTGGGTTCAGAGCAATATTGAAGTCTCCACCATATATCTTATATCCTTCTGACATGGTTTCTACTTTTTGCATCGTGTCTTTATGCCACTGAGCTTGGCCTACATTAGGGCATATAATCACATTAGAGTCACAGTCATATGTCCAATTTTCCCTTTCACCAAGATTGCCCTTCCTTCTGTGTCTGTCCATGTCATGGAATGTTTGAATGGTACTGTACGTGAAATTATATTTCCCACTCCTCTTTTTGCTTTGTAATAGTTATTAAAACATCTCTGAGTGTATCTACTTTGTGAAAATGGTAGGGTGCAGTTGTTTCGCAGATGTGTTTCTTGCAAAAAGCATATATCTTTTTTTATCATTGTATAGCAAAGTTGCGACCTTTTTTTTTAGTTCAGGCCTCTTACATTATATGTAGTTATCTTAATATCTGTCATTGTATTCCAGCTGTTCTGGAAAAAAATCTGAACTGTAAGGACCACAGGCTCATGGCATTTATGGACTCTAAAAGGAAACATAAAACATAAAAATGTCAAGAACATGGTTAAACCATAATATAAAACTTGCTCTACAGTCATTCTCGAATCTTCTCTATAGTTGGTATTGGGAGATAGAGAATGTGGGTTATTTAGCATATACCTTACAGTATATTTCAAAGGTTTTAGCTCTGTTGTTATGAGCTCGAAGTTGTAGAGGTTTATGGTTGTGGGTGTAATAATGTAGTGCCTGACTGCAAAGGCACTGACACCTTTGGTAATTTAGTAATAATCAAAAATTATTGCTAAATCACTCTGCAGGGTGACCATAAACTTATCACTAGTGGGTTGTCATATTTATACATCTATACTCATACATAAGTAGAATCTTGTTAGGTTCCATTGTTGTGGAGTTCCATATATGCCTCTATGGATCCATCTTTTCCTTCTTTGTTTTCGGGGATTTATGTTTGCGCTGTATTTCCCATTTCTCGATGATTGGAAGCGCTGAAAGTTCCAAGTGTTGTTCTTTGACCGGTAGCCACAAAGGAATGTCCATAGGGGTCACTTCAAGTATATCCCATGCTTTTTTTATATTTTTTGGGATTTTGATGGTATACCATTTCCCATTTTTCATGAAGGAGATCCCAAAGGGATATAGCCATCTGAAGATTATCCCTTGTTCCCGCAGGCAAGTTGATAGTGGTCTGAGTAGTCTTCGTTTGTATAGGTGCAACATCCCCCACCGGGGCCTAGCCTTTTCTCGGGGCCTGGAGTCAGCCGGGGCCCGCAGTACCTGAGTGGCTGGCAGTTGCGGCCTAGGCACGCTAGTGTCACGGTGCTTGGTATGGGGGAACCGGAGGGCTGTCCTACAGCCTTGCAGGTCTCCAGTAGGGTGGTGTTGGCAAGAAATGATGAGGGAGAGGCTGCTATAGCGGATCTCCCTGGGGCAACCCTTTGGTGTCTAGAGTATGAGTCTCTGTGTAGTGGACAGGGTGCCTGTGATGATGGCAGCCATAGTAGCAGGGACCAGACGGAGGCAGAGGTTGAACAAAAACAACTTACAGTTCTTTATTGGAACCGACAGGAACCACAGCAACGTGCCTTTAACAGAGTAGTGGAGTGCTGAGATGCAGTTGGAGGGAGCCACAGGATGTAGAGCGCCAGCCTGGATGCAGAGGGCAGGCTGGGAGGTAGCTGTGTCCTAAAAGGATGCTTCAGCTTGTCCTGGGTTGCTTCAGATATCACCCTTAAAGGTAGGATGATACCCCTTTCCTCACTAACTCTTAGCTATTAGTTCCACTCTTCAGGCAGGGGCTAGGCTCTTCCTGTCCTGGTCTGGTATGCTGGCTGTTTAGAGTTTAGACTGGAGTTACTCTAGTCTGCTTCTGCAAACTCCTAGGTCTGGCTAGAACTGGTCTCTAGAACGTTCCTGGCCAGGGGTTTTGTTACTCCCACTGGTCAGGTGCTGGCTACTCCTCCAATTACATCTCAGCTCACAGAGACAAAGTATAACACCTGTGATTGGCTGACACATATGACATCACATAAAACAGTTAACTCCTGCCTTATCAGGCAGGGTCTACCACTGCAATGTTCCCCTGTGTCCTATAAGGACTATGTAGTGTGATGTAGTGACATGCTGTGGGGCTGACTAGACCCTACACAGGCTGCAAGCTACGTAGTGGGACGTATTCGCAAACACAGCTCTGCCTTGCATCGGCGAGGGTGTTGCATAGGGTTTAGGGAGCTAAATCCTGGAAGAATGTTATGTGGTGTCCCTCGACCTCTAATTCATTCTTCTCTCTTGCAGCTTTAAGAATTTCAGCCGTATCTCTGTAGCTTAGCAGGCCACAAACAATGTCCCTTGGTGGATCATCTTTAGGTGGAGGGGGACATAGTGCTCTATGTATTCTCTCTATTATAATAGTCTGTGCTCTCTCCTTAGTGAGGAGTTCCCCAAAAAGCATTTTGGCTTTTTCCTCTAGCATATCATGCGTGAAAGACTCTGGGAGTCCTTTAATTCTCACGTTCTTCCTACGACTACGATTTTCTTGGTCCTTTATTTGCATTAGGTCATTGTTTAGCCAATCAGCTTGTACTGCCATATTGTGGGCCAGTGCCGTGATGTACTCTGTAATGGCGGCTTGCGCAGTCCCAAGCGATTCAACACGCTGTCTTGTGGCGCTGACCTCCGTGTGTATAGCAGTGAGCTCCTTCATCACTGGAGCCATTGCCTGTGACAGTATCTTTTTTAGGAATGACCTCAAAAGTGGTTCTGAGTCCGTTAAATCCTGCAGCTCTTCTTGCTCTGTTACGCTGTCAAGGTCAGAATCATCCAGGACGTCTGACTCCATCTGGCTGCCCAGCGCCATCTTGGAGCTTCTATCTTGCGGCGACTGGAGTCTTTTCCTCAGGTATTAGGTCTAGGTCTCCTTGCCCCTTTCTGGACCTCGGAGTCCCCCCAGCGTTCCGGAACCTTTTCTTTGTAGTTTTTACCCATCTCGGGTGAGTTTAGCAGCTATAAAGCCGCGTAGCTAATCTTGTGCTGCAGGAGCTCAGCAAAGAGTGTCCGCCATGCAGCTCAGTCAGGCTCCGCACCCGGAAATACCTTTTCTTTAAAGTGATTTGTCATGATTCGATTCGGATTAAATCAAATTTTACAAATTTGCCCATCTCCATACACCACTCATAAATGGTAACATTCTGAGTAGGAATCATTGACCACAACTCGCTGGATACGATCCTTCAGCCAGTTTTCAATCCAATTGGAAATGATTCCTGCCAAACCACTAGACCTTTTGGCACAACTATTGCCTTACGTCAGTCACTAGGAACCATACCAGACATTAGGGAATCCCTGAAGATTTTAGACAACGGCACAACAATAATGCTAAGAACTCTGATAAGTTCTACCCCTCTGTGGCCATCCATTGGAAGCTTTTTCTGCTTTAAAATGAAATAAAGTTGTTGAGTCCTCTCCATACAAGGTGCGTGTGCTGCATATTGCTGGCACTGCGGGTGTTAACTCTTTAAATGCCTCCAGGGGGAGGGGGTGGCGACCGGTTGCCATGGCAGCCTTGGGTCTTCTGAAGACTCAAAACTGTTTGGTTTTAACCTATTTCATCGATTTGCACATTGTAATGAATGAGGAGGAAAATCCACATATATATGGTAATGTTAATCAGAATCCTAGGGTACCCTATGGGGTCTGAAAAATAGTATTAAAAAAAAAAAGTTAAAAACTCATAAGAACTGATTTAAATATAAATAAACAGTAAAAATCGTAAACATGTTAGGTATCATGGGAAAATGGGAAAATAGCACTTTTTGCCATTTTGAAAAATACACAAATTTCCCTAAAAACTGATCAAAAGTCCTAAAAGTGGTAGTATTGAAAACGTGAGCCAAAGTTGCAAGAAAAGGACACGACCAACAGCTCCATACACCGAAGTATGAAAAAGTTATTAGCGCTTGAAGATGGCAAAATAATTTTATTTGTACAAGAGGTTTTATTTTTGTGAATGTATGAAAACATTCTAAAATCTATACAAATTTGGTATCCCCATGATCACACTGACCCAAAGAATAGAGTCGCCATGTCATTTGCTATTTACAAAAAAGGCCATAGGCCTCACTGAGACTCATTTGTCATTAAAACTTCACTTTTATTAGTCCTTTATTTAATATATAGTCTTGTTTAGCGTACTTTCGTGAGTTTTACAAATCCTAATTATATTAAAATTATGCAGATCGTCGTGGAGACTTTAATGTGTGGTTATTGGGAAAGATATGGAAGATAATCTTGGAGAGCTTATAGGGTCTCAGAAGGCACCACTAAATGTCACTGTAACACTGTTCATATACAGGGGATATCCAAATCGGTTTACTAGTGATGTCATTTGGGCGCACAGGGAAAGCGGTAAAATCCAAACCCACAAGAATACTCCACAAATGCATTTTTTCAACATTTTCACTGCATTTGGAATATTTTTCCCGCTTCCCAGTACATGGCATGGGATATTAAATACCATCACTATGAAGTGCAATTTTTTATGGAGAAAACAACCCCTCATACAGCTCTTTAAATGGAAAAATAAAAGAGTTATGGATTTTTAAAGGTAGGCAGTAAAAAATGGAAACGCAAAAATGAAAAGGGGTTAGAAAGTAACTGTAAAGTTACTGACAAAAAAAATAGTATTAGCACAGCTGGAGAGAGCCTTTGACAACAATTCCAACAATACCTAATATGAGGCTATCTGTAATATCCTCTCAGTTTTAGAAGTAGGTGGGACTTCCTGATTGAGACATCAGCTATGCGCATTCACATGAACACAAACACAGAGTTGTACTGGCCCACCTGCGTTATGGCATGGATCACTTTCCATACCTACAGAAATCCCCTGTGAAACCCGGTTGCTCTGGGGCTGCTGTGGGGCCGGTCTGAAAATAATAAACGCTTTACTCCCCATTCCGACGCTACCCCAAAGCTCCACTACTTTATGTCCAGGCTGCAGTGACAGCTCTGTGTGTTGGCTGCGCACAGAATATGATGTCGGCAAGCGGCTGACGTCACAGTCAATGCACCCGCCGGAGCATACAGAGCTGTCATTGCCGGCTGGACTGGATAAAGCATTGGAGATTCAAAGGAGCGTTGGGATGGTGAGTAAAGTGTTTATTATTTTTATGTGCCAGGCATGGGACAAGCGTATACCGAGGTGGAGCTGGCTGTATACTGAGGGGGGGGGGGGGAGCAGGCTGTATTCTGAGTGGAGGGGGGGGGGGGGAGGGGGGGGGGGGTGTATTCTGGGGGGGGGGGGGGGAGAGGGCTGACTGGCTGTATACTTAGAGAGGATGGCTTGCTGTATACTGAGGAAGGGGGCTGGCTGTATACAGGGCAGGGGGCTGGCTGTATACAGGCAGGGGGCTGGCTGTATACAGGGAAGAGGGCTGGCTGTATACAGGGCAGAGGGCTGGCTGTTTACAGGGCAGGGGACTGGCTGTAGACAGGGCAGGGGGCTGGCTGTAGACAGGGCAGGGGGCTGGCTGGCTGTAGACAGGGCAGGGGGCTGGCTGTATACAGGGCAGGGGGCTGGCTGTAAACTATGGGTGGGCTGGCTGTATTCAGGGCGGGGCTGGCTGGCTGTATACTGAGGGAGGCTGGCTATCTGTATCCTGAGGGGGGGTTAGCTGTCTGTATACTGAGGGGAGGTTGCCTGGCTGTACTCTGAAGGGGGGTGGCTGTCAGTAAACTGAGGGATTGGCTGGTTGTCTGTATACTGAAGGGGGGCTGCCTGGCTGTATACTGAGGGGGGCTGGCTGCCTGTATACCGAGGTGGGGGAGCTGGCTGTATACCGAGGTGGGGGGGCTGGCTGTATACTGAGGGGGACTGGCTGGCTCTATAAAGGGGGGCTGGCAATATATTGGGGGACTGACTATATACAGGGGGCTAATTGGCGGTGTTATATGGCATAGTATTAGTAATAGTAGTTATATTCCTGTACATAGGGGGCCAGTATTATAGTAGTTATGAAGAGCAAAAAGAGATATACCATCGGCAACAGGCGAAAAATAAAAGGTAACAAAATTTTATTGAAAAAAAACACATTAAAAAGTGATCAATGAATGTGGTTACGTGTTTCAGACCTCAAAAATAGGGTCATTATTCAAACATAGTATCCAAATGGTGTGGGAGCTGTTTTAAGGGAGAAGAAAGGAAGTTCACTCCCCCAAGCAGAGCACACACCGGAGGATTAAGGATTACAATGACAACGAAAAGAAAATAGCAGATTAAACATGCAAGGATTTTATATAACCAATACATAGATGGATGTGTGAAAGACACATTATAATTAAAAGAACAAAAAAAAAAATATATATATATAGATCAGTAAATATAAACTAAATCACATTTATAATTCAAACCAGCAGGATATCTAGTACCTAATGAGAGGATCCATATAGCTTCTTTCATATTCCAAGAGTGAGTATGACGGTATTGCTTAGATAGACTTGTAATGTTGTGTGTACTTGATAGGGTTTTTGGGTTTGCACCAGATAGACGGTCTTTAAGCTTCCTATAGGTGCATCCCACATATTGGAGACTACATGCAGAACACTCAGACAAGCATACTGCATAAGTGGTTTCACAATTCATGTGCCTATAAATTTTGACATTTTTTCCATTAGCAGTAGAATTAAAAGAGCAAGTTTTACGCATGAATTTACATATGTTACACCTGCTGCCACCGCAGCAGAAGCTGCCTTTGTAACATAATCAGGTGGCAGTAGGGCTATGACTGGAAAAAACATTTGGATATACTATAGTAGCAAAGTGGGAGCACGACGGGATACACATATGATACCATTAGACAAAATTTGTTTAAGAGTAGTTTGATATGTTTTGTCCAATATAGTGATGGTATCGCCTTTATTAGACGGACGAATGATAATATGTGGATTGTCTTTCAGTTCTTGAATGGATCGCATTTCATTTTTAGTTAAATTAGAATGTGACATAGGACATTTGTCATGAAGTAGTTTTATATCCTTTTCAACAGCTTCCTGGAAAAAGTCCATCACTGGTGCCCTAGAATTAATCGGATTAAAAGTAGGGTTTTTTATGTTGATCATACTAGAGGTATCAGTAATAGACGGAATGATATGAGCAGTATTACTTCTATGTGATTGTTCCTGTAAATCCAATAGACTCAAAACAAGCATTTGGTCCCGAAATGAGGAAGATAATGAAAAGTCATTGCTGCCGTAATCATTTATGATTATAGTGGATTTATCAGAAGAGTCAATATTTTCCACATTTTGAGCAGTAAAAAAAGTTTCTTTACAGTCAACAAACGTATGAATTTATTGATATCGCATATGGTACAGAAAAAAATTAATGTTGATAGTTGGAGAAAAGCCTAAATTTTTAGAAAGAACCTTAAGTTGGTGTAAAGACAGGGTGCAGGCTGATAGATTAATTACGCTTGAGAAGTTGGTCACTTCTTGGTTGTTTTGGACATTTGTTGAGTTATGTATTGAGTTGTATTTTCAATGTTTCCTGCCCGCTCTCCTCGTTTTTTTGTACTACGGCTGTGGCAGGAACCAAATCAGTTTTTTTCTGTTCCGGAATAGCTAAAGATTAATTGTTTTGTGACACTTTGGCAGATATCCCTTGGTTAGAATTCACACTATGGGTTTCATTCTTGTCCAAGGCCTAATCTGTGGAGGAAAAAGCAACCCTACTGGGGGAACATGCTCTACCTGGATGAGTGCGGAGAATAGAACGTGGTCTTGTTCGCTTTCTGGTGTACACCCAATCATGAACATAGTCAATCAAGATTGAATTTGGATTTTTTAGTTTCAACAATTTGCTTTTCTTGGCTGTCTAAGTTTTGTTAGATTTTCTTGATTGTATCATCAAACATTGTGGTGGATGTCTCTTGTTTGAGTTGGTTGGATAGACTGTCAATATTCAATTGAGTTTCAGTAAGGATTTTTTGTTCTTGTTGTATAAAAAGTGTCATTAGCTGTAATGAACATTCTGACAGTGCTTGATTCCATTTGGTAGTGAACTCTTGATCATATGGAGTAGTAGGATATTTCCTAATACGAAGTCCATGCGGTATCATTTGTTTATCTAGGTAGTTTTGCAGTGTTGTTGAGTCCCACCAGAGGCGCAAGCGAGTTGTCATCGCTTTTTCCAATTCCTTTATGGTATTTTTGAAGTTTCAGATTTCAAGGTAAAGTCTGATGATGCAAAAATAGACATGACATTGTTTAACCTCGTAGGGTTATTTGAAAAATCTGCTTCTGACATAATCAGTGTTGTATCCTGGTTGTATCATCTACCAAAAAGTATACAAAGAAGTATCAAAAACAATAACCTACTTGTTGTGTATGATAATTAGAGATGAGCGAACATACTCGCCCGAGCTTGATGCTCGTTCGAGCATTAGCGTACTCGAAACTGCTCGTTGCTCGGACGAGTATTTCACAAGCTCGAGAAAATGGCATCGCCCGCCGTTGTGATTTTTGGCGACCAGAAACAGAGCCAATCACAAGCCAGGAGACTCTGCACTCCACCCAGCATGACGTGGTACCCTTACACGTCGATAGCAGTGGTTGGCTGGCCTGATCAGGTGACCCTGGAAAAGACTAGCCCCTGCCCGCGCTGCTCGGATCATTCTCTATCTGGATGCCGCTAGGGAGAGAGCTGCTGCTGGTCATGGAAAGCGTTAGGGTGTTCTATTAGAATAGTGTTAGGCAGGAGTGATTCTACAAGAACCCAACAGCCCTTCTTAGGGCTACAATAACGTTATATATTTACTTTTTTTTGGTTTGCTTGTGGCTGGGCTTGATGCCACTAGTAGTGCAGCTAGTACCATATTGTGAGGAATTTACAGGGAGACTTGCGACCGTTGTGTTTAGCTCTTAGTGACACACATATCCACCTCAAACACCGAAGTGGGACAATTTATTAGGGGTTTGATTTGAATTAGGCACAGTCTGCTGATTTTTTTTTTTTACGTTTATTTCTTTTTATAACGCAAAGTAATCTGGCAAAGCAGTGTGCTTTTAGTGTAGGCTAGAAAATAGCCATAGGAGAACCCCAACGGCTATTTTAGGCCTACAATAGCGTTATATTTTACTTTTTTTTGGTTTACTTGTGGCTGGGCTTGCTGCCACTAGTAGTGCAGCTAGTACCATATTGTGAGGAATTTGCAGGGGGACTTGCGACCGTTGTGTTTAGCTCTTAGTGACACACATATCCACCTCAAACACCGAAGTGGGACAATTTATTAGTGGTTTGATTTGAATTAGGCACAGTCTGCTGATTTTTTTTTTTTTTTACGTTTATTTACTTTTATAACTCAAAGTAATCTGGCAAAGCAGTGTGCTTTCAGTGTAGGCTAGAAAATAGCCATAGGAGAACCCCAATGGCTTACTTAGGCCTACAATAGCGTTATATTTTATTTTTTTTTGGTTTGCTTGTGGCTGGGCTTGCTGGCATTAGTAGTGCAGCTAGTACCATATTGTGAGGAATTTGCAGGGAGACTTGCGACCGTTGTGTTTAGCTCTTACTGACACACATATCCACCTCAAACTCCGAAGTGGGACAATTTATTAGGGGTTTGATTTGAATAAGGCACAGTCTGCTGATTTTTTTTTTTTACGTTTATTTACTTTTATAAGTCATCAGGCACAGCACAAAATCCAGTTGTGTGCTGTCAGTGTAGGTTAGACACTAGCCATCGCAATAGGATAGCATTGTTTTGTTTAAAAAAAAATTTTTTTTTAAAGTTTACACTTTAATTTTGAAAATGTTTAACCCGAGGGCTAGGGGTAGAGGACGAGGGCGTGGACGTGGGCGTCCAACTACTGCAGGGGGCAGAGGCCGTGGTCCTGGGCTGGGTGAGAAACCACCTGCTGATGAGGGAGCAGGGGAACGCCGCAGAGCTACACTCCCTATGTTCATCATGTCTCAAGTTACTGGGACTCGTGGTAAAGCATTGTTGAGGCCAGAACAGTGCGAAGAGGTGATGTCGTGGATTGCGGACAATGCTTCTAGCCATTTGTCCACCAGTCAGTCTTCCACGCAGTCCACCCATGTCACCGAAATCAGCACTCCTCCAGCTCCTCCACCTCAGCCTCCTTCCCCCCAGTCTGCTTCCTCCCAGCTAAATTCGGCATACTCTGAGGAACTGTTTTCTGGACCCTTCCCACAGTCACAAACCACTTGTCCAGTTGCTGCTGAGCTATTTTCCAATGCCCAGGTTTTCCACTGGTCGCAATCTGTGGGTGATGATGACATTATTGACGTAGTGGAAGAAGTGTGTAAAGAGGTGTCGGACGATGAGGAGACATGGTTGTCAGTAAGTGGTGAAGTTGTTGTCAGGGCAGGAAGTCCGAGGGGGGAGAAGACTGAGGGATCGGAGGATGATGTGGTGACAAACCCAAGCTGGGTTGATAGGCCGGGTGAACACAGTGCTTCTGAGACAGAGGCGAGTCCTATACCAGAACAGGTTGGAAGAGGCAGTGGTGGGGCCAGACGGAGAGTCAGGGCCAGAGCTGGTGCATCAGCGCCAAATGTTTCACGTAGTCAAGCTCCCGTGACGAGGGCTAGATTTTCAGAAGTCTGGAGGTTCTTTAAAGAAACACTGCATGACCGACGGACTGTGGTGTCCAACCTGTGCCAAACCAGGATCAGCAGGGGTTCCACCACTACTAGCTTAACTACCACCAGTATGCGCAGGCATATGAATGCTAAACACCCCACTCAATGGCACCAAGACCGAACAGGCCGGGCACACCACTGCTCCTTCCCCTGAGTCATCTGCTAGTCAGCCCCCTGCCCAGGACCCCGGCCCAAACATCTCCCGTGCGAAAACCCCATCTTCGCCTCCACAATCCTCCACAGCATCCACCAGCGTTCAGCTTTACATACCCCAGACGCTGGAGCGCAAAAGGAAGTATAGTGCAACCCACCCACACGCCCAAGCCCTCAACGTCCACATCTCCAAACTGCTTAGCCTTGAGATGCTGCCCTATAGGCTGGTAGAGACCGAGGCCTTTTGATACCTCATGGCGGCGGCCGCCCCTCGGTATTCACTCCCCAGCCGCCACAACATCATCCGTGCCCTGACCAACGCCGTTTCTAACAAGGTCCACCTGACCATGGACATGTTGACGAGTGCTGCCGGGCAGGGCCACTATGTATCGCTGACGGCACATTGGGTTAACTTGGTGGAGGCTGGGACCGAGTCTGACCCTGGGGCTGGTCATATACTGCTGACGCCGAGGATTGCGGGGCCTACCTCGGTCCAGGTCTCTCAGGCCTACTATGCCTCCTCCTCCTCCCACCCCTCCTCCACCTCCTCCTCCGAATTACCATCCGTGGGCATGGCCCCATCAGTCGGTAGCTCTAGGCACAGCAGCAGTGCCATTGATAAGGGACAGCATGTGGTGCTCAAACTGCTGAGCCTAGGCGATAAAAGGCACACCGCCCAAGAGCTATTACAGGGCATCACGGCGCAGACTGATCTGTGGCTGGCACCGCTGAACCTGAAGCCAGGCATGGTTGTGTGTGACAACGGCCGTAACCTGGTGGCGGCTCTGCAACTCGGCAGACTGACACATGTGCCATGCCTGACCCATGTGTTAAATCTCATAGTTCAGCATTTCCTCAAGACATACCTCAATCTGTCTTATTTGCTCACGAAGGTGCGCCGCATCTGTGCACATTTCAGGAAGTCCAGCACAGATGCTGCCACTCTCAGGGCAGCGCAGCACCACCTCCAACTGCCCGCTCACCGACTGTTGTGCGACGTGCCCATTAGGTGGAATTCAACATTAACCATGTTATCCAGAGTTTACCAGCAGCGCAGATCGATTGTAGACTGCCAGATGTCAACTTCCACCAGAACTGGTAGTCAGGTCAGTCAGCTTCCTCAAGCCTACAATGAGGAGTGGACGTGGATGTCTGATATCTGTCAGGTGCTGAGTAACTTTGAGGAGTCAACACAGATCGTCAGTGGCGATGCCGCCATCATCAGCCTCACCATCTCGCTGCTTGGCCTGTTGAAAAACTCTCTGGTCAGCATGAAGTCGGAAGCTTTGCGCTCGTCACAAGAGACGGAGGAAGAAGATTCCCTTGTTGATAGCCAAAGCACCCTCAGGTCTTTTTCACAGCGCATATCGGAGGAGGTGGAGGAGGATGAGGAGGAAGAGGAGGAGAATGTTGGCTAGACAGAAGAGGGGACCATTGTTCAGTCCTTCACTGTTCAGCGTGTATGGGCAGTAGAAGAGGAGTTGGAGGAGGAGGAAATGGAGAGTCAGGACAGTGAGGGGAGTGAATTCTTGCGCGTTGGTACTCTGGCGCATATGGCAGATTTCATGCTAGGCTGCCTATCTCGTGACGCTCGCGTTCAAAGAATTTATTCCAGCACCGATTACTGGGTATTCACTCTCCTGGACCCACAGTACAAGCAAAATCTTTCCACTCTCATCCCTGGAGAGGAAAGGCATGTGAGAATGCATGAATACCAGCAGGCCCTGGTGCACAAGCTGAAACAGTATTTCCCTTTTGACAGCGCTAGCGGCAGAGGGCGTACTTCTGCGGGACAAGTAGCGAGGGAGAGTAGGCAAGCAGGCAGCTTGTCCAGCACTGGCAGGGGTACGCTTTTCAAGGCCTTTGCCAGTTGTATGTCACCCCAGCAAGACACTGTCACCTGTCCCCAGTCTCGGCAGAGTAGGGCTGATCTTTACAGAAAAATGGTGAGAGAGTACGTAGCTGACCATACCATCGTCCTAAATGATCACACAGCTCCCTACAACTACTGGGTTTCAAAGCTGGACATGTGGCACGAACTGGCGCTGTACGCCTTGGAGGTTCTTGCCTGCCCTGCCGCTAGCGTGTTGTCCGAGAGGGTTTTCAGTGCAGCTGGTTGCATCATCACCCATAAGCGTACACGCCTGTCGACTGACAGCGCTGACAGGCTGACGCTTATCAAGTTGAATAAAGCCTGGATTTCTCAGGATTTCCATTCTCCACCAGGTGAAAGAAGCTCAACCTGAATAATGTATGCACTCCTCCTCCTCATTGTCCTCCTTCTCCTCCTCTTTGTACACTAAAGCAGAGGAAACTGGCTATTTTTTGCCAGGGCCAACTGGCTCTAGCTATAGTACTCTATGTATTTAATTTTTCTGGAGAGCCACCTACCCGAACCCCTGTTTTAAACAATTTTTGGGAGTGCCACATACAGGCACTCAATCTATTTAATTTTTCTGGAGGACCACCTACCTGCTCCTCTGGTTTGAATACATTTTTTGACTGCCACATACAGGCACTCATTCTATTAAATTTTTCTGGAAAAACCACCTACCTGCTCCTCTGGTTTGAAAACTTTTTTGGACTGCCACATACAGGCACTATCCAAATTAAATTGTCTCTATAGCAGCCTCCACACGTCGTCTTTTTAGCTGCCTCCACCCGTTGTCTCCATTGCTACCTCCACACATCATCGCCATAGCTGCCTCCAAAAGTCGTCCATAAAGCTGCCTCCATACATGGTCCCCTTAGCAAACGAGCTGTGTCAGACAGAATTTTGGGTTGTTTTCATGGCTTCCACATCATACTTGTTAACTTTGTCGCCACCCTGCTGTGTAATCCACAAAATATACTGGCAAACTTTTATCATTTACCGATATTATTTCAGCGCTTCTTGCGCATCTGTTTACATTCCCCTCACCCGCCATAACCCAAACTTATAAGAACACTACTACACTTGATCTCATACAAAAGGTTCTTAGAAGTGCTGTTTGGGGAGTAGCCGAGAGACAGGGGCTTGGATAGGCGAAAGCTCGTCTGGCAGCGGAGCGCCAGCTCCATCCCAAGATCCAACTAACATAGTTTTAACTGCAGCACCTTTAATCTACTACTAGTTCACTGCCTCCATACATGGTCCCCTTATCAAACGAGCTGTGTCAGGCAGAATTTTGGGTTGTTTTCACGGCTTCCACATCAAACTTGTTAACTTTGTCGCCACCCTGCTGTGTAATCCACAAAATATACTGGCAAACTTTTATCATTTACCGATATTATTTCAGCGCTTCTTGCGCATCTGTTTACATTCCCCTCACCCGCCATAACACAAACTTATAAGAACACTACTACACTTGATCTTATACAAAAGGTTCTTAGAAGTGTTGTTTGGGGAGTAGCCGAGAGAGAGGGGCTTGGATTGGCGAAAGCTCGCCTGGCAGCGGAGCGCCAGCTCCATCCCAAGATCCAACTAACATAGTTATAACTGCAGCACCTTTAATCTACTACTAGTTCACTGCCTCCATACATGGTCCCCTTATCAAACGAGCTGTGTCAGGCAGAATTTTCAGGTGTTTCACCAGATACATAGTGGAACTCGGCCCATCTGTCGCCGCCATGCTGGAGACCTGAAGATGCAATCATAGCAGCCCAATATGAATACCCCATACTGTCGCTCTTAATCATGGAAGTCGTCTCCATGGCTGCCTCCACATGTCGTCCCCTTATCAAAAGAGCTTTGTCAGGCTAATTTTTCAGGTGTTTCACCAGATAAGTTATGGAACTTGGTCATTATGTCGCCACCATGCTGTGTTATCGACTAAATATACCATCAACCTTTTGTTCACATAGGAAATCATTTAAGCGCTTCTTGCTCACCTCCTTTGGTTCCTCTCTGCCGCCTAACCTCGCCAAAAGGAATTTCTTAAAATGGTTTGAAGCCTTTGAAGTTTGAAGTCCATTTGGGGTATGTCGCCATGCCACTCTCTAGCCTGCCGCTGCCTCTGCATGCCGTCTTCTATAGTGTCAGGGTCAATTATTGGATGTTTTAGATGCTATCTAGACTCATTCGGTCACTCTGTCATCGCCATGCTGTTGCCCATAATTTTGGCATAATGATGCGATTAAGCAGCCTCAGACGCATCCATGCATGCTGCCCCTGCTGTTTCCTGTCCATTTCCGTGGTGTTTCCATCATTTTCTGAGGTTTCCAGGTGTTTGACCAATTTTCTCTGTGCAGGCCCTTGGTCCCCTTGAAAAATGCTCGAGTCTCCCATTGACTTCAATGGGGTTCGTTATTCAAGACGAGCACTCGAGCATCGGGAAAAGTCTGTCTCGAATAACAAGCACCCGAGCATTTTAGTGCTCGCTCATCTCTAATAGGAAGCTTAAAGCCCGACAATCTGAGCACATCACAGATGCAAACCCAAAAACCCTATCAAGTACACACAACATTACAAGTCTATCTAAGTACTACCATGAAACTCAAATATGTCCAGTCTCATTGTTACTGCTATTGATCATGTCCCGGTTAATAACAGAGGTGGAGATAGAATAAAAACTTTACATATGAAGGAAGCTAAAAGTATCCTCTCTTTAAGTAGTAGATACCCTGCTGGTTTGAATTTTAAAAGTGATTTGCTTTATATTTACTAATTGTTGATTCTATTGAGTCTTTCACATATCCATATATGCATTGGTCATATAAGATCCTTGACTGTTTAATCTGCTATTTTATTTTAGTCCTATCATGTGATTGTAGTCATTAATCCTCCAGTGTGTGCTCTGCTTGGGGGAGTGCAGGGCCGGCGCTATGGGTAGGCAAAGGTGGCAATTGCCCAGGGCCGCTGGGAGAAAAGGGGAGAATCTCTTCTTTCAAATGAATCTTGAATTTTGTTTCTAGGTGCTATGGATCCAGAGATATTCAGGTTTAAAGTGAGAATATCAGGTGCCATTTTTATATATAAAAATCACTCCCATGGCAGTTTAACAGTTATTATCTCTGACTCAGTTTTCCTACATTTTAGAAACACAAGATTCATATAAAAAAGGAGACTCTCTTCTTTCATAGGAAAAAAGAAGTGAGGTTCTATGTGTCACAGAGCCAGAGATACAGCCCCCTGAAATTAACCCCCCCCCCCCAATCCAGATTCTTAGCCATCAGGCTGCAGGGAGCATTTGCTGCACATAGGAGCTGCTGCTCCTCACAGATAATGGAAATATTCTCTTTATATGTTACTACATTTTGAGAAGGGATAATATCAACTAATATTCATGTTTTTAACCCTTCTCTATGCAGAAATATCTAAGAACACACTTTGGCCACATGTATCAATCGTTTTTTTCTGTTGTTTTTGCGCCTTTTCATTCAGGCGCACCGTTTTTGTGCCATTTTTGCGACTAAACACCAAACTAGCTGTGCAGCAAAAATAACCAGCTTTCCCTCATTTATCTTAGCAATCCAGATGTTCTGCTGTGCCTAATGATATTCATCACTTGCGACTTTTCATTTAGGCGCAAAAACGGGTGCAAAAACACTCCAGCCCGAAGGTGGCGTTAACTGAGAAGAAAGCTCTGAGCCCCTTTGCAGAACAGCTCATTTCTAGCAGCAAAGCTCAGCCAGACACTAGAACAGATAATAGACACATTACATACACTGCAGACACTAGAACATACACTCACCGGCCACTTTATCAGGTACACCATGCTAGTGACGGGTTGGAACCCCTTTTTGCCTTCAGAACTGCCTCAATTCTTCGTGGCATAGATTCAACAAGGTGCTGGAAGCATTCCTCAGAGATCAGAATCCTATCGGACCTGGAATATTATGAAAGGTTAACCACAGATCCAAGCTCAGAACATCTAGAAACCCTCAAGTCTTTCGTAATGGAAGCATACAATAAAGGAATTCTGAACAAATTCGAAAAAGAGTTCATCCTACCCAAAAATCCGAGGACGGCCCTTTTCTACTACCTTCCAAAAGTACACAAAAATCCCAAGTACCCACCAGGTAGGCCTATCATCTCAGGGATAAACTCTATAACCTGCAATTTCTCGGAATATGTAGATTATTTTCTACAACCCTATGTGAAGAGATTACCCACGTATCTCAGGGACTCCTCACAACTAATTCTGGAATTAGAAGACTTTGCCTGGAAACCATCCATGAAACTCCTCACCCTTGATGTCACGTCACTTTATACAAACATCACACATACATTAGGGGTAAATGCAGTCAGAAACACCCTCCAAAGAGACCAGAGTCTACCCCCTCTCCAAGCAGATTTCCTTATCCAAAGCATCAATTTTATCCTCGAACATAATATATTTGCCTTTCAGAAAGATCTCTTTCAGCAAAAACGAGGAACGGCAATGGGCACGCGTTTCGCGCCGAGTTACGCGAATATCTATATGGGCGAGTTCGAAACGGCCCTCATCAGCGGAAACACCCGGTACTCAGACAAGATCGCACTGTTTAAACAGATATATTGATGACATTCTGATTATTTGGGACGGCGACGAACAAGAGATCATTGACTTTGTCAATGAAATTAACTCCAATGCATGGGGTATCCAACTCACCTTAAACTTCTCCGAAACCAAGATAGAATTTCTAGACCTCCTTATATCAGTGAATAGAGATCAAAATGGTCTAACCACATCCACATACTTCAAACAGGTGGATGTCAACAGCTTTTTGGAATTCGACAGTGCACACCTCAAGAGCTGGCTTACGAACGTCCCGTATAGCCAGTTCAAGCGGATTAGAAAAAACTGCACAGAGGATGCCACATTCTATGAACAGTCACAAGTCCTCTGCAAAAGGTTCAAAGAAAAAGGTTATCCGAAAGATATCATACGGGATGCATACTCAAAGACAAAAAACCTCTCACAAAAGGAGTGTCTGATGCCAAAAAACAAGAATGAGAATACAGACCAGACAAAAAAAAACGAGCACCCAACTTCATTACCACTTTTACGTCTGATCACCAGACAGTAAAAGCCATATTATCAAAATATTGGCCCATTCTCCAAAAGGACCCCCATCTTAAGGAAGCTATACCACCATGTCCGCAACTGACTTTTAGGAGAGCGCCAACTCTAAAATCTATCCTGGCTCCCACAAGGATCCGACAAACTAAGAACTCAGACAACTTTAGACAAACAAAACCCTCTTTCTTTCCGGACCTGAAAGGAAGCTTTAAATGCAATGGAAATAAATGCCTTACGTGTGACATCATCCTCCATCGTACATACTCCTTCAGTTCCACGGCCACAGGAGAGACCTTTAAAATCGAGAAATTCCTTAACTGCTCATCTGATTATGTCATCTATCTACTCCAGTGCCCTTGCCCACTACAGTATGTGGGCAGAACAACTCAAGCCTTAAGAGAGAGAATGAACACCCATAGAAGCAAAATCAAAAGTGGCTTTCAGCTCCACAGTGTTTCACGACACTGCCACCAACATCATAATAATGACATCAACCAGCTCTCTCTCCTGGTGATTGAACAGATCCCTAAGGACCATCCAGACCGCCTATCACAATTGATCAAAAGGGAAAATTACTGGATTTTTAAGTTAAACACAATGTGCCCATATGGTCTTAATGAATCTCTGGAACGCATCTGATCTGGGTTGTAACATCAAAAACCACGCACTCTGTCACCAGTACTAACACATTCATTTCCCGATATTGACAAAGTTCAATATACTGTTATTACCGAAAAAATTCTCCTCTCACATTCTCCTAAGATACTACCTTCTATTGTTTTCCATCCCAACTCTTTACTTGTATCCATCGCATTTAATATTTACCCTATTTATCCCTTTTTCTTCCTTTTTCTTTTATATCATTCTATTTCCAAATCTCTGGGTACAGATCCATATTTATTACTCACCTATCCTCATATCCAGCGATTACTTCATTCCACGATCATACGATCACTCCAGCGATTACTCCAGCGAATACTTCATTCCACGATCGGACTCTCTGCCAGAAGTCCGATATCGCTGATACGGCGCAGGCGCGATCCTCCGTTTCACGCACGCGCACTAAACCACATGTGGATTACATAATTCCTGACACTGCGCATGCGCGCCGCCTCGCCACTCGCGCACATCACACTCTCAGCGTCTATTTAAACCTCCTGGCAAGCCTGTGGGGACACGAACACACAGCCCCCTGCTGGCTTATTCTCCTATAATGTAAGTACCACATCTTCCAGGTACTACTATTTTACCTCATTTAAATTATTTGAACAAGTCCCCGAACTCACACATACTCCTGTCATTCCAGATCTCTCCATACCCAACGCCGCTCAACACCACAGGTATTCTTTTATCCAATCACCTCCAACAATATATGCATCAATTTACTAATTAGATCTCTCCCTACTTGCTACCCACCTAATGTATAGGACAGCTTAGAGTATCCCTACTTTATCCATCTGGGACATACCATCTGAAAGAGAATTATAGGGTAGGAGCTCTTTTATTCACTTATTTATTTATTTATTCACTGTTCGTACCAATTAAATCCTGCTCCTCTTTGTCATTTATCTATTAATTAATTTAATTAATCTATTAATCTATTTATTCTAATTATTTATGAATTTTTAATACCTACTACACTCCCATGTACTCTGGTTTTGTGATTATAATGATTCTGTACCACTATATTGATTTTCTACTACTTAGAGAATGTTTTACAATTCTGTTTATTTTTATGCTTCTATTTTTATCTATTTTTTATATAAAAAACTTGTTTAATTGGTCAGTATCCACACTGATTATGTATTCAAAATCTTTTATACTTGTTTTAGAAATTGTATTCTGGGACCTGATGAAGGAGGCGTTCCGCTTCCGAAACGCGATACCCCGCGTTACGTGTGACCTCAGCCTCAGTATTACCAGCATACCCCGCGTTATGTGTGACCGCAGCCTCAGTATTACCAGCATACCCCGCGTTACGTGTGACCTCAGCCTCAGTATTACCAGCATACCCCGCGTTATGTGTGACCGCAGCCTCAGTATCACCAGCATACCCCGCGTTATGTGTGACCGCAGCCTCAGTATTATCAGTATACTTCGCGTTACGTGTGACCGCAGCCTCAGTATTATCAGTACAGGCAGTCCCCGGGTTACATACAAGATAGGGACTGTAGGTTTGTTCTTAAGTTGAATTTGTATGTAAGTCGAAACTGTATATTTTATCATTGTAGTTCCCGACAATTTTTTTTTTTGCCCCAGTGACAATTGGAGTTTCCAATTTTTTTGCTGTAATGGGACCAAGAATTATCAATAAAGCTTCATTACAGACAATTTTAAGCTGATTATTGCAATCTGGGACTATTTTAAAGCATCCAGAGAGCTTCACCAGAGGTCACAGTGGGCAGAGGGGTCCGTCTGTAACTATGGGTTGTCTGTAAGTCGGGTGTCCTTAAGTAGGGGACCGCCTGTATGTCTCTTTATATGTTATGGGGCTTATGGGCATTTTTATTGATTTATTACTTTATTTTTTATTGAATAAGATATTTTTTTTACATTTTTTACTGTTTCCACCATGGAAACTAATCCACTGATGTATTGCAGGGTATTAGCAGTGTCAGCCTATGCACATGCATCATCGACGCCATCTTTCAGGCACTGCCAGCAGGCAGCTCTGGGGTCCTGATTGTACCCCAGAGCTGCCATAGCAACAATTGGTACCCACCGAAAAACAGAGTTGGGGGTATCATGGGGGATAGACCCCAAAGGCGGGTTAAATGGCGTGGTCTCACAGACTGCAACGTTTAATGGGTTAAACACACGCAATCGGAGCCCACTCCGATCATGGGTGTTACACTGGGATGTCGGTCAGTAGTTCCACTCAGTTCAGCTCAGATCTTGAGCTGAACCGGCATCAACTCTGCGTCCGATATATCGGACGCTGAGTGCTAAGGGGTTATAGATCTGTATTTATTTTGTAGGGAACTAACATTTAAAATATTTTTTCAGCCTTCAACAGTGAACATGCTTTTTGAGAATGGTTGCAGGGTATTTAGAAATCTACTAGACTTACTAGAACAAAAAGGAAAGCAATACCCCTAAG